>JARQOD010004444.1:0-54819 GCA_033576555.1 Oophaga sylvatica
AAGTGGGCTTTTGAAGAGTGGAGACATTGGCTGGAGGGAGCCAAACATCAGATGGTGGTCCTTACGGACCATAAGAATCTGGTTTATCTGGAATCTGCCAAGCGACTCAATCCTAGACAGGCCAGGTGGGCCTTGTTTTTCACACGTTTTAATTTTGTGGTTTCCTTTCTTCCTGGCACTAAGAATGTTAAGGCGGATGCCCTCTCGAGGAGTTTCCTTGCGGACTCTCCTGAGTTATCTGATCCTTCTGTTATTTTGAAAGAGGGTGTAGTTCTTTCCGCCATCTCACCCAATTTGAGACTTGCTCTGGAGGGGTGTCAGGAGGATAGGCCCGAGCGCTGCCCTGTTGGAAAATTGTTTGTCCCGGACCAGTGGAAAAAGAGTGTGATGTCTGAGATTCATTGTTCCGCGTTGGCTGGGCATCCCGGAATTTTTGGTACCAGAGACTTGGTTAGTCGGTCCTTTTGGTGGCCTACCTTGTCTCGTGATGTCAGGGAATTTGTGCAGTCCTGCGGGACTTGCTCTCGCTCCAAGCCTTGCTCTCGCTCTAGTGGTTTGTTGATGCCATTGCCTGTGCCCAAGAGACCATGGACCCATATCTCTATGGATTTCATTTCCGACCTCCCTGTTTCTCAGAGAATGACCGTCATCTGGGTGATTTGTGATAGGTTTTCCAAGATGATACATCTTGTGCCATTACCTAAGTTGCCTTCCTCCTCTGAATTGGTGCCTTTGTTCCTTCAGCACGTGGTTCGTTTACACGGCATTCCTGAGAACATTGTGTCTGACAGAGGAGTCCAGTTTGTTTCCAGATTTTGGAGGACCTTTTGTTCTAAACTTGGTGTTCAATTGTCTTTCTCCTCGGCGTTTCATCCTCAGACCAATGGTCAAACTGAGAGAACAAACCAGACATTGGAGACTTATCTAAGATGCTTTGTGTCTGCTGATCAGGATGACTGGGTCTCTTTTTTGCCTTTGGCTGAGTTTGCTCTTAATAATAGGGCTAGCTCTGCCACTTTGATGTCTCCATTTTTCTGTAATTCTGGGTTTCACCCTCGATTTTCTTCAGGACAGACGGAGGCTTCTGTCTGTCCAGGTGTTGACTCTGTTGTGGAGCGTATGCAACAGATTTGGGACCAGGTAGTGGAGAGGTTGTCCCTCTCTCAGGAGAGGGCCCAGCGGTTTGCTAACCGGCATAGGACTGATGGTCCTCGGTTTAAAGTGGGGGACTTGGTCTGGTTGTCCTCAAGAAATATTCCTATGAGAGTGGCATCTCCTAAATTTAAGCCTAGGTTCATTGGACCTTATAAGATCATGGAGATTCTTAATCCTGTTTCTTTTCGTTTGCTTCTTCCAGGGACATTTAAGATCCATAACGTGTTCCACAAGTCCTTGTTGAAGAGGTTTGTTGAGCCAGTGGTTCCTACTGCTTTGCCTCCTGACCCTGTTCTGGTTGAGGGCAATATGGAGTTTGTGGTTGACAAAATATTGAATTCTCGTTTTTCTAGACGGAAACTCCAGTATTTGGTTAAGTGGAGAGGTTATGGTCAGGAAGACAATTCTTGGGTGTTTGCTTCGGACATCCATGCTAGGAGACTCATCCGTGCGTATCATAGAACTCATCCTGACCGACCTGGTTGCTCAAGTGAGGGTTCGGTGACCCCTCCTCAAGGGGGGGTACTGTTGTGAATGGACTTGAAATGAGTTCTAAGCAGAGGCTCCCTCTGGTGGTTACAAGCGGTATTGGACTGTCCAGTGAAGATTGTGAGGAGTGGAATCAGGTGTTACTGACTGGTCTTATATAAGGGAGTCGCCTTCCCATCAGGGTTGCCGGTGATCAATTGTTCTGGTCTCAATCCTTGAGTCCTGTTTCCTTTGTAGCCTGCTGTGTCGTGTCTGCATCTCCTGCTAACAGATAAGACATTTTCTTCTTTTTGTTTTTGTGCTTGATTTTTGCATTTTGTCCTGCACTTCTGTGGGGGCCTTCAGGGTCCCCTCCGAGGGCTTTTGCCCTCTCAGTTTAGTTCAGCCACTGATGTTTGTACTTTTGCTTTTTCCAGTTTTTTCAGTGGCTGCTGTTTTGATTTTGTTACACCAGAGAACTAATTTAGGTGGTAGAGGTCGTGTGATCTCAGGTGATTTTGAAATTAGTAGAGTTGGTGCTTTTCAGGGTTTTTTGGGATTGCAGTAAGTGCCCTTCCTATGCTTTTCTATTTAGGTAGTTTGGGCCCAACGTTTGCTCATACTATTTTCTGTCTGTGTCAGTATTTCATCTTGTCTAACCGCCATTACATGTTTGGGGGCTTTCTATGTTCTTTTGGGATCTGCTCCGGGGCAGATAGCTTTCCTCTTTCTATCTTTAGGTGTAGTTAGTTTCTCAGGCTGTGACGAGGCGTCTAGGACCAACGTAGGAACGCTCCACGGCTGCCTCTAGTTGTGGTGGTTAGTCAGGGTACTGCAATCTCATAGATTCCAACTTCTCTGGTGTATTGCCTTTTTTACTTGCACTCCTCAGCTACCGAAACATAACACTCCAGATTGCCCTCAACCAAAACAGGGTCAGGAGGCACAGCCATAGGAACCACTGGCTCGACAAACCTCTTCAATAAGGACTTGTGGAACACGTTATGGATCTTAAATGTCCCTGGAAGAAGCAAACGGAAGGAAACCGGATTAAGAATCTCCATGATCTTATAAGGTCCAATGAACCTAGGCTTAAACTTTGGAGATGTAACCCTCATAGGGATATTTCATGAGTCCTATGCCGGTTGGCAAACCGCTGGGCCTTCTCTTGAGAGAGAGACAACCTCTCTACTACCTGGTCCCAAATCTGCTGCATTCGCTCCACAACAGAGTCAACACCTGGACAGACAGAAGCCTCCGCCTGCCTCAAAGAAAATCGAGGGTGAAACCCAGAATTGCAGAAAAATGGAGACATCAAGGTGGCAGAGCTAGCCCTATTATTAAGAGCAAACTCAGCCAAAGGCAAAAAAGAGACCCAATCATCTTGATCAGCAGACACAAAACATCTCAGATAAGTCTCCAATGTCTGGTTTGTTCTCTCGGTTTGTCCATTGGTCTGAGGATGAAATGCAGAGGAGAAAGATAATTGAACACCAAGTTTAGAACAAAATGTCCTCCAAAATCTGGAAACAAACTGGACTCCTCTGTCAGACACAATGTTTTCAGGAATGCCGTGTGACCGAACCACGTGCTGAAGGAACAAAGGCACCAACTCGGAGGAGGAAGGTAACTTAGGTAATGGAACAAGATGTATCATCTTGGAAAACCTATCACAGATTACCCAGATAACGGTCATTCTCTGAGAGACAGGGAGGTCGGAAATAAAATCCATAGAGATATGGGTCCATGGCCTCTTGGGCACAGGTAATGGCATTAACAAACCACTAGAGCGAGAGCAAGGCTTGGAACGAGAGCAAGTCTCACAGGACTGCACAAAATCCCTGACGTCATGAGACAAAGTAGGCCACCAAAAGGACCGACTCACCAAGTCTCTGGTACCAAAAATCCCGGGATGACCTGCCAACGCGGAACAATGAATCTCAGACATCACACTCTTCTTCCACTGGTCTGGGACAAACAATTTCCCAATAGGGCAGCGCTCAAGTTTATCCTCCTGACACCCTTCCAGAGCCAGTCTCAAATTGGGCGAGATGGCGGAAAGTACTACACCCTCTTTCAAAATAACAGCAGGATCAGATAACTCAGGAGAATCCGCAAAGAAACTCCTCGAGAGGGCATCCGCCTTAACATTCTTAGTGCCAGGAAGAAAAGAAACCACAAAATTAAAACGTGTGAAAAACAAGGCCCACCTGGCCTGTCTAGGATTAAGTCGCTTGGCTGATTCGAGATAAACCAGGTTCTTATGGTCCGTGAGGACCACCACCTGATGTTTGGCTCCTTCCAGCCAATGTCTCCACTTTTCAAAGGCCCACTTCATGGCCAATAACTCCCGATTACCCACGTCATAATTACGTTCAGTTGGAGAAAATTTTTGAGAGAAAAAGGCACAAGGGTTACCTTTAGAGGTCTCTGGATCCTTTTGGGACAAAACGGCACCTGCCCCAATTTCAGAAGCATCAACCTCCACCTGAAATGGTTGAGAAACATCAGGCTGCCGTAGAACAGGAGCAGAAGTGAATCTCTGCTTAAGTTCCTGAAACGCAGAAAACTGCCTCAGGAGGCCAATTCACCACATCAGAACCCTTTTTGGTCAAATCAGTCAATGGTTTAACAATACCGGAGAAATTACCAATAAATTTACGATAAAAATTGGCAAAACCCAAAAATCTCTGAAGAGCCTTTAATGAAGTAGGTTAAACCCAATTACAGATGGCCTGAACCTTGACTGGGTCCATTTCAATAACAGACGGAGACAAAATGAATCCCAGAAATGAGACCTTCTGTACGCCAAAAGACACTTTGATCCCTTCACATACAGTGCATTCTCTCTCAAAATCTGGAACACAGTCCGAACATGTTTCACATGAGAGTCTCAGTCATTGGAAAAAAATCAAAATATCATCCAAATAAACAATCAGAAATTTATCCACAAAATCCCTGAAAATATCATTCATGAAGGATTGGAAGACGGAAGGAGCATTAATGAGCCCAAAGGGCATCACTAGGTACTCAATATGCCCCTCTGGGGTATTAAATGCCATCTTCCATTCATCACCGTGCTTAATGCGAATAAGGTTATACGCCCCCCCCTGAGGTCAAGCTTGGTAAACCAACTAGCACTTTTCACTCTGGAAAACAGGTCAGAAATCAAGGGTAACGAATATTGATATTTCACAGTGATCTTATTCAGGAGGCGATAATCAGTACACGGCCTCAATGAACCATCCTTTTTGGCCACAAAGAAAAAAACGGCGCCCAAGGGTGAAGAGGATGGTCTGATATGACCCTTCTCCAATGACTCCTTGATATAAGATCGCATAGCATCGTGTTCAGGTACAGATAAGTTAAAAAGGCGACCCTTAGGAAATTTACCACCAGACACTAACTCAATAGCGCAATCGTAGCTTCCGTGAGGGGGTAAGGACACAGACTTACTTTCACTAAACACATCAGAAAAATCAGTCAAAAAGTCTGGGACATCCTGAGACTGGGGAGAGGCAGAAAAAACAGGATTGTCAGCATTAACACATTGGCAGCCCCAACTGGTCACAGACACAGATTTCCAATCCAAAACAGGATTATGAATCTGTAACCAAGGGAAACCCTGTACAATAATGTCATGCAGATTTTGCAACACCAGAAATTTGCAACTCTACTGATGATCTGGTTCAACCCTCATTATCACCTGAGTAGAAAATTGGGGTTTATTCTCCGCCAAAGGGTAGAATCAATGCCCAGTAGGGGAATAGACTTCCGCAGGGGTATCATGGGAAAGCCACAACATTTGGCAAAGTCAAAATCCATCAGGTTAATAGCTGCTCCTGAATCAACAAAAGCCTGAGCCGAAAATGTGGACATGGAGCAAATCAGGGTAACAGTCAACAGAAATTTAGTCTGAACACTACCCAAGACAACTGAGAGCGCAAAACGTCTTCCCCGCTTAGGGCAGACGGAAATAGCATGAGAGGCGTCACCACAGTAGAAACATAACCCATTGCGCTTTCGAAACTCATGACGCTGTGCTCCAGAAGTCACTCCATCACACTGCATGGGCTCAGGAGCTGGCCCACAAGGCAACACCATCTCACGCATACCTCTGCGCTCACGCAAACGTCTTTCAATTTGAATAGCCAAAGACATAGAATCATTGAGACCAGAGGGAACAGGGAATCCCACCATAACGTCCTTTACATTCTCTGACAGACCCTTCCGAAAAAGGGCTGCCAAAGCATCATCATTCCATTTGGTCAGGACTGCCCAATTTCGAAATTTCTGACAGTACAGTTCATCGGCTTCACAGCCCTGACTTAATGCCAACAAGGTTTTTTCAGCTTGATCAGTGACATTAGGTTCATCGTACAACAACCCCAGAGCCTGAAAAAATACATCAACATCATTCAAAACAGGATCCCCAGGTGTCAGGGAAAAAGCCCAATCCTGAGGGTCGCCGCGCAGGAGAGAGATGACAATTTGAACCTGCTGTGCTGCGTTCCCTGAGGACTTAGGCTTTAAGGCAAAAAAACAACTTACAGTTATTTTTGAAATTCAGAAATTTAGCCCGATCCCCCAAAAACAAATCTGGCATGGGGATCCTAGGTTCCACAACCGGCAACCTAGCAAGATAGGTAGCAATACTCCGAACCTCAGTGGAAAGCTGCTCCACACGGCCAGACAACCGTGCAAACTCCATTGAGTGAAAAAAATAATAAAAATCCTCCTCAGCACCCAGAGAGAAAGAGGGAAAAAAAATGCAACAAACAGAAAAAAAAAAAAATCTCTGACAACTCTGACAACTTTTTTCTTTCCACACTATTTTTCCCTTCTGTGAGTACCATATAATTTTAGTTTTGGGCTGTTGATACTGTTATGTTTAGGTAGCTGAGGAGAAATAGCAAAAACAGTAATATACCAGAGAGGCTGGAACCTATTGGATTGCAGTAACCTGAACTAACCACACAACTAGAGGTAGCCGTGGAGCGTTCCTACGTTAATCCTAGACGCCTCGTCACAGCCAGAGAGATAACTACACCTAAAGGCAGAAAGATGAAAGCTACCTGCCCCGGAGCAGATCCCAAAGAAAATAGGAAGCGCCCAAACATGTAATGGCGGTTAGACAAGAAGAAAGCACGGACACAGACAGAAAATAGAATGAGCAAACGCTGGGGCCCAATCTGTCTAGACAGAAAAGTACAGGAAAGAATTCTGACTGCAAACCAAAAAAAACCCTAAAAAATACCAACACTTCTGATTGCAAAAAACCTGAGATCACACGATCTCATCCACCTAAATCAGATCTCTGGTGTAACAAAACCAAGCCGCAGCCACTGAAAAAACAGGAAAAAGCAAATGAACAAATAACAGTGGCTACAGATAAACTGAGAGGAGCACAGGCCCCAGGAGGGGACCCGGCTGAACTCCAAAAGTGCAGAAAACTATGCAAAAAGCAAGCACAAAAAGAAAAGCAAAATTATCTTATCTGAAAGCAGCAGACGCAGGCAAGACTCCAGCAAACTTCCAAATGAACCAGGAACCACAATTGAGACAAGAACAATTGATCACCGGCAACCATCATGGGAGGGAACCTCCCTTATATCAGTCCAGTCAGTGATCCCAGATTGCCATTCCTCGCTGGAAGGTTCAGTACTGTCTGTAACCACCAGAGGGAGCCCCTGCTCAGAAACCATCTCTAGCACATTCACAACACCCATGACCTAGAACGCAAACTCAGCTTTCTGACACTGGGCACTACATTGTGACCCCCAAATCCTTTGGTGATCTTCACATTTAATGATGCCTTGCACAAAGTCAAGGCACACAGTGACAGAGGCAGCAAAATAGCCCCAAAACATTTCTGAACCTCCACCCTATTTGGCTGTAGGTACTGTGTTCTTCTCTTTGTAGGCCTCAGTCCATTTTCGGTAAACAGTAGAATGATGTGCTTAACCAAAAAGCTCTATCCTGGTCTCATCTGTCCACAAGACGCTTTCCAAGAGGAATTTGGTTACTCACATAGATTTTGGCAGACTGCAGTCTAGCCTTTTTACTCTCTCTCTGTGTCAGCAGTGGGGTCCTCCCGGATCTCCTGCCATAGCGTTTAATTTCACTCACATGTGGATGGATAATTCGTGCTGACACTGATGCACCCTGATCTTGAATTTCTTTGGACCTTGTTTGGGGTTATCCACCATCCTGTGTTGCAACCTTTCATCAATTTTTCTCTGCCATCCACCTCCATGGAGATTAGCTACAGAGCCATGGATTGTAAACTTCTTAACTATGTTGTGCACCGTGGACAAAGGAACATCAAGATTTCTGGAGATTGAGATTGTTGATATGTTTCAACAATTTGGGTTCTCAAGTCCTCAGACAGTTCTCTTCTCTTTCTGTTTTCCATGCATAGGCAGGGGTCACGCTTGCGAGACACTCACACGAGTCTCGCACCTCAATACCTGGCACTTCCGCCGGCACTCTGGACTGTAGTGTGCGGCTGCATGTATTTTGTAACGCTCGCACCTAGACTGGATGGCACGAGTGAGGATTGCGACCCCACTGTGCCACAAAGCAGACTAACCCTGGAAGGGGTATGACTAAGCAGCTACCTTGGTGTTCACTGGAGCCTCTAATGGTGAGGTCAGGCTTGTGCGGCAGGTAGCTGCCAGGTACCACTCCAGGGCGGTGTCTGGCAGTAGCAGCTGATCCCACTAGGGACTGAACACTAAGACAGGTGTGTTATGTTTCAGTAGCTGAGGAGAAATAGCAAAAAGACGGATTTTGGTAATAACTTACCTGTAAAATCCTTTTCAGCGAAGGAAGGAAAGGAGACACACTAGTAATGACTAGTGGGTAGGCGGAGCCCAGATAGGATTGACACCTCAGATTAAAAAGAGTGTTGACCGGCCCCTCCAGCTCGGGCTCCTCCTACTCCTGCTTCTTCAGTCGTACAAAAGCTTAGGGAAGAGCAAATATCACCAGCGGAGCAACATAACCCCTTCTGAAGGACTTCAGAGAAAAAGCAAGAATACAGGTTATGCATGCATGTAGGCAAAAAACCACACAGTTCCAGGTACTACTCACTGGACCTGACCACCGCTATGAGCTGGCAATGCTGAAAAGGAGCCGTAGCGCGTCAACCTCAGTCCAGATAATCGCTATCAGAAGAGGGTCACGCCGCATCTGAAAACACATCAACACACTTCTGCCATGGGCGGGTGCTGTGTCTCCTTTCCTTCCTTCGCTGAAAAGGATTTTACAGGTAAGTTCTTACCAAAATCCGTCTTTCAGCAGCAGAATGGAAGGAAAGGAGACACACTAGTAATGACTAGTGGGACGTCCCAAAGCAGTCCAAAAATTAAGGGTGGGAATATAACCAAGAAAAAACAGGCAGAATCCCAACAACCTTGGTAAATGCGCAACAGGCGCCAAATACAAGTTAACTAGAACTTTACACTACAGCCGCCTGTAGGACCCTGCGTCCTAAGGCCGCATCAGCGGAAGCACTGACGTCCACCTTATAAAACTTTGTAAACGTGTGGACATATCGCCAAGTCGCCGCTCGGCAGAGCTGAGCTGCCGAAGCCCCTTGATGAAAGGCCCACGATGAGGCCACAGCCCTTGTGGAATGAGCACGAATCTTAATCGGGCAAGGCTCGCCTTTAAGTCGGTAAGCCTCCAAAATGGCTGACCGAATCCAACGAGCTATAGAGTCCTTGGAAGCTCGTTGACCACGTCGACGACCTGCTGGAATCACAAACAAGGAGTCTGACTTCCTAAAACCTTGAGTAACAGACAAATAGAACTTCAAGGCCCGCACTAAATCCAATGTGTGCAAAACCCGTTCCTTTGCATTCCTCGGGCCCGGGCAAAGTGAAGGCAAAACAATATCCTGGTTAACATGGAATTGCGACACTACCTTAGGTAGAAAGTCGCCCCGTGTGCGAAGCACTACTCGATCCGGGTAAAATTCCAGGAAAGGAGGCAAGCAAGAAAGAGCCGCCAACTCAGAAACCCTTCTCAAAGAAGTGACTGCGACTAGGAAGGCAACCTTCCAAGAAAGCAAAGAAAGGTTAGCAGAATCCATTGGCTCAAAAGGCCCATGCTGAAGAGCCTCCAGGACAAGGTTGAGCCGCCAAGGAGATACAGGTGCCTTCCGCGGCGGAAACTGACGGGTTACCCCGCGAAAAAAGGAGCGCACGTCCCTACACGAGGCGATAACTTTCCGGAACAACAGGGACAGGGCAGAAACCTGACCCCTCAGGGTGCTAACTGCCAAACCCTTGTCCAGCCCGTACTGTAGAAAAGCCAACAGATTGGGAATGGAAAAAATCCTCGGGTTCCTTGAAGAACCCAAACACCACGAGAAGAAGGCTTCCCAGGTCTTGTGGTAAATTCTAGTAGTAGCTGGACCTCTGGCAGCTCGCAGAGTGGCAATGACTTCGGCTGAAAAACCTCTACGGGTCAGTATTTCAGTCTCAAGAGCCACGCCATCAAACGCAGAGACTTCAAGTCCGGATGACGGACAGAACCCTGGGTTAACAGGTCCGGGCGAAGAGGAAGTGGAAATGGCGGTGCTGCCAAAAGCGACACCAGAGTTGAGAACCACGTCCTCCTTGGCCAATCTGGGGCTATCAACATAGCCGGGATTCTCTCCAGTCTGATCCGACGCAGCACCAGAGGAAGTAAGGATATCGGCGGAAACACATAGATTAGCTCGAATCGGTCCCACGGGGCCACCAGAGCATCCACCGCCACAGCCTTCGGGTCCTTGTACCTGGACATGAAGGTCGGTAACTTGGCATTGGACCTGGATGCCATCAAATCCACTTGGGGAACTCCCCAAAGGGAGCACAGCAGAGCAAAGATCTCCGGATGAAGACTCCATTCTCCGGGATCCATCTTCTCTCGACTGAGGAAGTCCGCCGTGGTATTCTGAACTCCTGGAATGTGAATCGCAGAGATGGCTGGTACTCTGTCCTCGGCCCAATTCAGGATCCGAGACACTTCCACCATGAGCCTGGAACTCCTCGTCCCGCCTTGGTGGTTGATATACGCGACCGCCGTTGCGTTGTCTGTCTGCACTCGGACTGGTAGACCGCTCAAAGGGACCGTCCAGTGTTGGAGGCAAAGGAAAATTGCCCTCAATTCCAAGATGTTGATCGGTAGAACAGACTCTTCCGATAACCATACTCCCTGAACCCAGAGATCGTTCCAGACACCCCCCCAGCCCGTCAGGCTGGCATCGGTGGTTATGACCGACCACCTCGGAGGAAGGAAAGACTTCCCCAGTGATAACGTTCCTGGACGTGACCACCAACTTAGGGACTCTCGCACCCTGCGAGAGATGAGGATACTGCGATCCAGTGCAATCTGCGATCGATCCCAATGACTCAGAATGAGCCTTTGGAGGGCTCTGGAATGAAACTGGGCAAACGGAAGCGCTTCCATGGAAGCCACCATCAGACCTAAAAGGCGCATACACTTCCGAAGGGACATTGCTGTCGAAGACTTCATAGTCTGTACATGTCGAAGGAGACATGCCCGCTTGTCTGGAGGTAGGGACACCACCGCCCGTACCGTGTCGAAATGCATCCCCAAAAACAGGATTGACTGTGACGGTTCCAGAGACGACTTCTCCCAATTGACCAGCCACCCGAAGTCCTCCAGGAGCTGAAGGGATAGATTGCGAGCCGTCACCGCCTCCTCCTTTGAGGACGCCACAATCAAAAGGTCGTCCAGATAGGGGAATAATCGTGACTCCCTGTCTTCGAAGAATTGCCATGAGAGGCGCTAGAATTTTTGTAAAAACTCTGGGCGCTGAAGCCAAGCCGAATGGCAGGGCCACAAATTGGTAATGGTCCTGACCTATGGCAAAACGAAGGAAGCGCTGGTGAGCCCTTCCGACGGGAACATGCAAATAAGCGTCGCGAATGTCGATTGACACCAGAAAGTCGTTCTGCGACAGGGTTGCCACAACGGAGCGAAGTGACTCCATGCGGAATTTTTGGGTGTGGACATGCTGATTCAATCTTTTGAGATCCAGAATAGGACGAAATTTGTCCTCTTTTTTGGGGACCACAAAGAGGTTTGAATAAAAACCTTTTCCCCGGTCCTCTGTCGGAACCGGTATTACTACACCCTTCTGCAGAAGGAATTCCACTCTCGCAGCAGAGTGGCAAATAGCTCGGGCTCTGACGGAATGCGAGACTGGCAAAAACTGTCCGGGGGTCGAGAAGAAAACTCTATGAAATAGCCTGCCGACACAACTCGCGTTACCCAGGAGTCCGGAACGCGGGAAATCCAATTCGCCTTGAATTGGAGCAGGCGACCCCCCCACTCGAGAGCCCTCGAGTGAGGACCTGGCGTCAGTCTGCCTTGGCAGGCTTCTTGTCAGTTTCCCGCTTGTCTTGACGGAAACTTTGTTTCCAAGGGGTGCGGGATTTCTGAGAAGACTTCTTTTCCGAAAAAGAGGGACGACCCGATCCCCAAGAAGACTGACCGGATCGTCCCCTAGACCGAAAATACCGCCGACCATTACCGGCACTAGGTCTGCCAGACGTAGAAGCCATAGCCCTTCGCTGTGGTAAAGCCGCTTCTTTAGCCTTTGCCTTGGCAATCAGCTCTGTGAGATCAGATCCAAATAGCTGACCACCCTTGTAGGCTAAAGACAGTAAAACCCTGCTTGGAAACCGCGTCCCCGGTCCACTGTCTAAGCCACAGTGCTCTTCTGACTGTGACCGCTGAGGATTGCGTCCTGGATAATAATGACGCAGTATCCAGACCTGCATCACAGCTATATCGGGCTGCAGTCTCCAATAAATCGAGAAGTCCATCTATCTCGGATAATGGAGATCTATTTTGCAACGCCTTCCGTAAACGGACCAACCAGCACAGGGAAGCCTTAGAAGCATACATGGATCCTAGTACTGCTCTGAATCCATGACCTGCAGCTTCATAGATGGATTTCGCCGCCATCTCTGTTTTTCTGTCCAGCGGCTCTTGCAGACTCGCTTTCCCTTTAACCGGAAGCAATGAGGATTTACTAAGCTGGGATAAAGGAACATCCACTTCAGAAGGGATCCAATTATCTGTCAATTCCGTTGAACACGGATATAATGCTTCAAAGAACCGTGTCCCTTGAAAACGTTTATCTGGACACAGACGTTCCTTCTCCACTACCGTATTAAGCTCTTCCAGAGCCGGTAATGTTGACCGCGACTTATGGTACTCCTGGTACATGCGGCCCGACTTACCAGGCAGTGTAGTTACCTCCTCCGGTAACTGTAACGCCTCCCTCATAGCTTCAATTAAAGCCTCTGTTCGGCTCACAAGAGAGAAAGATTGTCCCTGCCGATCCTCCTTATCCGAATCGGATAACTCCCCTTCTGAGTTTGAAGGAGAACCCTGTCCGCATTCCATATCAGATACCTCTGATTCGCTACGCGGAAAAGATGGCACCGGCCTGCGCCGCTTCCTGTCATGAGAGGATCTAGCTGACACCCACTGACCTAAAAGGTCAGACAAGCCATTAATTGACTGAGCGATGGCATCTAATTTGGTATCGCTGTAAATCGCAGCGCTTGATGCCGTTGAAGTCTGCGTATCAGATACTTGCGACTGATCCTGTAGCGGATCTGGCAGATGGTCCGCACCTTCCGGACCCTGAACCGACATGTCAGCAGTAAATGGCAGGTGAAAACCCTGTTAGTAACCGGAAACAGTGTGGTTACTAAGCAGACTGAGCAAGTACGCTGAAGGGTTAAAGCTCTTAAAGAAGAGAGTTACCCCAGCTATCTCTCAGTATATAAATAACCTCCTGCGTTCTGATCCCTACCGGGTAGAACCTGCGGCGGTTATTGCTGAAAGGGTTAACCCTTCATAGGGGTTAATGCCGCCAACTCCCTATATAACATAAAAGGAGTGTGCGAGTCCCAGGTCTCTAGAAGAGAACGCGGCTGCAGATAAACGCTATCTGTCACTTGGAACACAGATAGGTTCTGCGCTGTGGGGTGATGATATTCACTCACCCAGCTGGCCTCGGTGAAAGTATACCTTAAACAGGAGGAGCGGAGCATGAGGAGCCCGGAGCCTTTGTAATGGCCGCCGCGCTGAGAGAAGCCGGAAGAGAAGGACAGTGAAGCTGCAGTCTCCTCAGAGCGATTCCTGTCACAAAAAGAGCGGGAAGCGTGAAGCCACGCCCCCCTCCGGCTTCAGAAAAGAGCGTGAACTCCTCGCTCTCTGCTCTCCTCTGTCCTGCAGGTATCTGCCTGCGGACATAAAATACAGTCACCAAACATGTCATCTAATACATGTACCAGCGGCTGCCGCAGCAGCTGAGAGCACACACACATTCACATAAAAATGCCGTACTCACCAGCCGAGCACCACAGGGACCCCCAGGGGTTTGTGGCGCTGTGCCCATCGCTTCCCCCCCCGGGCGGGGAACGCAGTGACCCCCGATGTGCGGTTTGCGTCCCCGCCAGGGAAGCAATCCTCATCCCCCAGGGCCGGCGTGAAACTGCAGGGACCACCATACAGGGTATTACAGATCGCCAAGGGAGAGGTGGGGGTCCAGCAGCGCTGAGACCCCTGAGACCTCTAGACCACTTCTGGTGATCCAAGTCTCTTGTCCGATAAAAATAAAGTTTTCTGAGGAGCTGCTTCCAGCAGCGACCATCCTCTGGACCTCAAATTTTATACTGAAGAAGCAGGAGTAGGAGGAGCCCGAGCTGGAGGGGCCGGTCAACACTCTTTATAATCTGAGGTGTCAATCCTATCTGGGCTCCGCCTACCCACTAGTCATTACTAGTGTGTCTCCTTTCCTTCCATTCTGCTGCTGAAATAGCCAAAGTAGCAATACACCAGAGAGGCTGGAAACTACTGGGTTGCAGAACCCTAAACTAACCGCAACACTAGAAGTAGCCGTGGAGCGTACCTACGGTGATCCTAGACGCCTCGTCACAGTCGGAGAGATAGCTACACCTAAAGACAGAAAGATGAAAGGTAACTGCCCCGTAGCAGAACCCCCAAAGAAATAGGAAGCCCCTAAACATGTAATGGCGGTTAGACAAGAAGAAAATACGAACACAGACAGAAAATAGAATGAGCAAACGCTGGGGCCCAATTCTGTCTAGATAGAAAAGTATAGGAAAGAATTCTGACTGCAACCCAAAAAACCCTGACAAAAATACCAACACTTCTGATTAACAAAAAACCTGAGATCACACGATCTCTACCACCTAAATCAGATCTCTGATGTAACACACGGCAATTCAGCAAATAGAAAGTGACACAGGAACAGAGCAAAAGTGCAAACACAAACTGAGCACAGATGCAGCGCCAGGCCCCAAAAGGGGACCAGGCTGAAGTCCACTGCAAGGCAGCAAACCAGCAAGGAAAATCCAACCAGAGGAAAAAAAACAGCAAATCACTTATCTGAATGAAAGCAGGAATGCAAGCTGAGCTCCAACCAAGACCTGGAAGAACAATTGATTACCGACAAGGCTGATGTTAGTTCAGGTCACTTATATCAGACCATTCGGACCCAGCTGAAAGCCATTCAGCAATTGGTTCATTACCCTCAGCAACCACCAGAGGGAGCCTGTTATGTTTGGGTAGCTGAGGAGAGCAGGCAAAAACGGCAATACACCAGAGAGGTTGGAATCTACTGGATTGCAGTACCCTGACTAACCACCACAACTAAAGGCAGCCTTGGAGCGTTCCTACGTTGGTCCTAGACGCCTCGTCACAGCCTGAGAGGTTAACTACACCTAAAGATAGAAAGAGGAAAGCTATCTGCCCCGGAGCAGATCCCCAAAGAACATAGGAAGCCCCCAAACATGTAATGGCAGTTAGACAAGAGGAAATACAGACACAGACAGAAAATAATATGAGCAAACGTTGGGGCCCAATCTGCCTAGACAGAAAAAGGATAGGAAGGATACTTACTGCAATCCAAAAAAAACCCTAAAAAAAAAAAAACGCTACTAATTGCAAAAACACCTGAGATCACACAACCTCTACCACCTAAATTAGTTCTCTGGTGTAACAAAACTAAGCCGCAGCCACTGAAAAAACTGGAAAAGGCAAATGAACAAATAACAGAGGCTCCAGAGGAACAGAGAGGAGACCAAGCCCCCGGGGAGGGGGACCTGGCTAACTTCACAGAAATGCAGAGAAATATGCAAATGGCAAGCACAAAAACAAAAAACAGAAAATATCTTATCTGAGAGCAGGAGAAGAGGTAAGACTCAGCAAGCTTCCAAGTGGACCAGGAAACAAAGTTGAGACAAGAACAATTGATCACCGGCAACCATGATGGGAGGGAACCTCCCTTATATAAGACCAGTCTGTGATTCCTGATTGCCAATCCTCATTGAATGGTTTAGTACTGTTTGTAACCACCAGAGGGAGCTTCTGCTCAGAATTCATTTCTAAAACATTCACAACAGCATCCCCCCCTTGAGAAGGGGTCACCGAACCCTCATTTGTGCCACCAGGTCGGTCAGGATGAGCTCTGTGATACGCAAGGATCAGTCTCCTAGCATGGATGTCCGAAGCAAACACCCAAGAATTGTCCTCCTGACGATAACCTCTCCACTTAACAAAATACTGGAGTTTCCGTCTAGAAAAACGAGAATCCAATATTTTCTAAACCACATACTCCAGATTGCCCTCAACCAAAACAGGGTCAGGAGGCGCAGCCATAGGAACCACTGGCTCGACAAACCTCTTCAATAAGGACTTGTGGAACACGTTATGGATCTTAAATGTCACTGGAAGAAGTAAACGAAAGGAAACAGGATTAAGAATCTCCATGATCTTATAAGGTCCAATGAACCTAGGCTTAAATTTAGGAGATGCAACTCTCATAGGGATATTTTTTGAGGACAACCAGACCAAGTCCCCCACTTTAAACCGAGGACCATCAGTCCTATGCCGGTTGGCAAACCGCTGGGCCTTCTCCTGAGAGAGGGACAACCTCTCCACTACCTGATCCCAAATCTGCTGCATACGCTCCACAACAGAGTCAACACCCGGACAGACAGAAGCCTCCGTCTGTCCCGAAGAAAATCGAGGGTGAAACCCAAAATTGCAGAAAAATGGAGACATCAAAGTGGCAGAGCTTGCCCTATTATTAAGAGCAAACTCAGCCAAAGGCAAAAAAGAGACCCAGTCATCTTGATCAGCAGACACAAAGCATCTCAGATAAGTCTCCAATGTCTGGTTTGTTCTCTCAGTTTGTCCATTGGTCTGAGGATGAAAAGCAGAGGAGAAAGACAATTGAACACCAAGTTTAGAACAAAAAGTCCTCCAAAATCTGGAAACAAACTGGACTCCTCTGTCAGACACAATGTTCTCAGGAATGCCGTGTAACCGAACCACGTGCTGAAGGAACAAAGGCACCAACTCGGAGGAGGAAGGTAACTTAGGTAATGGAACAAGATGTATCATCTTGGAAAACCTATCACAGATTACCCAGATAACGGTCATTCTCTGAGAGACAGGGAGGTCGGAAATAAAATCCATAGAGATATGGGTCCATGGTCTCTTGGGCACAGGCAATGGCATCAACAAACCACTAGAGCGAGAGCAAGGCTTGGAGCGAGAGCAAGTCCCGCAGGACTGCACAAATTCCCTGACGTCACGAGACAAAGTAGGCCACCAAAAGGACCGACTAACCAAGTCTCTGGTACCAAAAATTCCGGGATGACCGGCCAACGCGGAACAATGAATCTCAGACATCACACTCTTCTTCCACTGGTCTGGGACAAACAATTTCCCAATAGGGCAGCGCTCGGGTTTATCCTCCTGACACCCTTCCAGAGCCAGTCTCAAATTGGGCGAGATGGCGGAAAGAACTACACCCTCTTTCAAAATAACAGCAGGATCAGATAACTCAGGAGAGTCCGCAAGGAAACTCCTCGAGAGGGCATCCGCCTTAACATTCTTAGTGCCGGGAAGAAAGGAAACCACAAAATTAAAACGTGTGAAAAACAAGGCCCACCTGGCCTGGCTAGGATTAAGTCGCTTGGCTGATTCCAGATAAAACAGATTTTT
This sequence comes from Oophaga sylvatica, assembly GCA_033576555.1. Taxonomy (NCBI): domain Eukaryota; kingdom Metazoa; phylum Chordata; class Amphibia; order Anura; family Dendrobatidae; genus Oophaga; species Oophaga sylvatica. The sequence goes on from JARQOD010004444.1 coordinate 17,698, forward strand.
ATGGTCCGTGAGGACCACCACCTGATGTTTGGCTCCCTCCAGCCAATGTCTCCACTCTTCAAAAGCCCACTTCATGGCCAATAACTCCCGATTACCCATGTCATAATTACGTTCAGTTGGAGAAAATTTTCGAGAGAAAAAAGCACAAGGGTTACTTTTAGAGGTCTCAGGATCTCTTTGGGACAAAACGGCACCTGCCCCAATTTCAGAGGCATCAACCTCCACCTGAAATGGCAGAGAATCATCAGGCTGCCGTAGAACAGGAGCAGAAGTGAATCTCTGCTTAAGTTCCTGAAACGCAGAGACTGCCTCAGGAGGCCAATTCACCACATCAGAACCCTTTTTGGTCAAATCAGTCAATGGTTTAACAATAACAGAGAAATTACCAATAAATTTACAATAAAAATTGGCAAAACCCAAGAATCTCTGAAGAGCCTTTGATGAAGTAGGTTGGACCCAATCACAGATGGCCTGAACCTTGACCGGGTCCATTTCAATAACAGATGGAGACAAAATGAATCCCAGAAATGAGATCCTCTGTACGCCAAAAAGACACTTTGATCCCTTCACATACAGAGCATTCTCTCTCAAGATCTGGAACACAGTCCGAACATGTTTCACATGAGAGTCCCAGTCATTGGAAAAAATCAAGATATCATCCAAATAAACAATCAGAAATGTATCCATAAAATCCCTGAAAATGTCATTCATGAAGGACTGGAAGACGGAAGGAGCATTAGTGAGCCCAAAGGGCATCACTAGGTACTCAAAATGCCCCTCTGGGGTATTAAATGCCGTCTTCCATTCATCCCCGTGTTTAATGCGAATAAGGTTATACGCCCCCCTGAGGTCAAGCTTGGTAAACCAAGTAGCACTTTTCACCCTGGAAAACAGGTCAGAAATCAAGGGTAACGGATATTGATATTTCACAGTGATATTGTTCAAGAGACGATAATCAATACACGGCCTTGATGAACCATCCTTTTTGGCCACAAAGAAAAAACCGGCACCCAAGGGTGAAGAGGATGGTCTGATATGACCCTTCTCCAATGACTCCTTGATATAAGACCGCATAGCGTCATGTTCAGGTACAGACAAGTTAAAAAGGCGACCTTTAGGGAATTTACTACCAGGCACTAATTCAATAGCGCAGTCATAGCTCCTATGGGGGGGCAAGGATGCAGATTTACTTTTGCTAAACACATCAGAAAAATCAGTCAAAAAGTCAGGAACATCCTGAGCCTGGGGAGAGGCAGAAAAAACAGAAGTGTTGGCATTAACACATTGGCAGCCCCAACTGGTTAAAGACACAGATTTCCAATCCAAAACAGGATTATGACACTGCAACCAAGGGAAACCTAGTACAATAATGTCATGCAGATTATACAGCACCAAAAATTTGCAACTCTCCTGATGATCAGGTACAACCCTCATTATCACCTGAGTAGAGAACTGAGGTTTATTCTCAGCCAAAGGGGTAGAATCGATCCCCAGTAGGGGAATAGACTTCTGTAGGGGTATCAAGGGAAACCCACAACGTTTAGCAAAATCATAATCCATCAGGTTAATAGCTGCTCCCGAATCAACAAAAGCCTGAGCAGAAAATGTGGACAGGGAGCAAATCAGGGTAACAGTCAACAGAAATTTAGTCTGAACACTACCCAAGACAACTGAGCGTGCAAAACATCTTCCCCGCTTAGGGCAGACTGAAATAGCATGAGAGGCATCACCACAGTAGAAACATAACCCATTGCGTTTTAAACTCATGACGCTGTGCCCCAGAAATCACTCTATCACACTGCATGGGTTCAGAAGCTGGTTTACAAGGCAACACTATTCCACGCATACTTCTACGCTCACGCAAACGTCTGTCAATTTGAATCGCTAATGACATAGAATCATTGAGACCAGAGGGAGCAGGGAAACCCACCATAACATCTTTTACATTCTCTGACAGACCCTTCCGAAAAAGGGCTGTCAAAGCATCGTCATTCCATTTGGTCAGGACTGCCCACTTTCGGAATTTCTGACAGTACAACTCAGCGTCCTCAAGCCCCTGATTTAATGCCAACAAGGTTTTTTCAGCTTGATCAGTGACATTAGGTTCATCGTACAATAACCCCAGAGCCAGAAAAAATGCATCAACATTACTCAAAACAGGGTCCCCAGGTGTCAGGGAAAAAGCCCAATCCTGAGGATCGCCGCGCAGGAGAGAGATGACAATTTGAACCTGCTGCGCTGCGTTCCCTGAGGACTTAGGTTTTAAGGCAAAAAACAACTTACAGTTATTTTTGAAATTCAGAAATTTAGCTCGATCCCCCATAAACAAATCTGGCATGGGGATCCTGGGTTCCACAACTGGCAACCTAGTAAGATAGGTAGCAATACTCCGAACCTCAGTGGCAAGCTGATCCACACGGCCAGACAACTGTGCAAACTCCATTGAGAAAAAAAAATCCTCCTCAGCACCCAGAGAAAAAGAGGGAAAAAATGCAACAAACAGAAAAAAAAAAATCTCTGACAACTCTGACAACCTTTTTTTTCCGCACTATTTTTCCCTTCTGTGAGTACCATATAATTTTCAGTTGGGCCGGTGATTCTGTTATGTTTTGGTAGCTGAGGAGAGCAGGCAAAAACGGCAATAAACCAGAGAGGTTGGAATCTACTGGATTGCAGTACCCTGACTAACCACCACAACTAAAGGCAGCCGTGGAGCATTCCTACGTTGGTCCTAGACGCCTCGTCACAGCCTGAGAGGTTAACTACACCTAAAGATAGAAAGAGGAAAGCTATCTGCCCCGGAGCAGATCCCCAAAGAACATAGGAAGCCCCCAAACATGTAATGGAGGTTAGACAAGAGGAAATACAGACACAGACAGAAAATAGTATGAGCAAACGTTGGGGCCCAATCTGCCTAGACAGAAAAAGGATAGGAAGGATACTTAAGGGTATGCCACACTGAACAATATCGCTAACGGGATCGCTAAAAAACGTCACTATTTAGCGATCCCGTTAGCGATGTTGTTCAGTGCGGCATCTGCCAGCGACGAGCTTCCTGCTGTGATCTCGCTCGTCGCTGGAATCGTTCCGGACCCTATTTTCTCGTCGGCGCTCCCGCTGGGTAAGTATATATCGCTAGTGTGGCACCTTTTCTTAGCGATTTAGCGGTACTTTTGTACCGCTAAAGTCGTTAAGAAGATCGCTAACGGCGATAGCGTCGTTAACTATATCGCTAAATGTGGCCGCACTTAGCGATATAGAAACAATCCCGCTAGCGATCGCATTAGTATGCGTCGTTATCGTGATCGCTAGCGGGATTGTTTAGTGTGGCAGTACCTTTACTGCAATCCCAAAAAAAAACCTAAAAAAACCCAACGCTACTAATTGCAAAAACACCTGAGATCACACGACCTCTACCACCTAAATTAGTTCTCTGGTGTAACAAAACTAAGCCGCAGCCACTGAAAAAACTGGAAAAGGCAAATGAACAAATAAGAGGTTCCAGAGGAACAGAGAGGAGCCCAAGCCCCCCGGGGAGGGGGACCTGGCTAATTTCACAGAAATGCAGAGAAATATGCAAATGGCAAGCACAAAAACAAAAAACAGAAAATATCTTATCTGAGAGCAGGAGAAGAGGCAAGACTCAGCAAGCTTCCAAGTGAACCAGGTAACAAAGTTGAGACAAGAACAATTGATCACCGGCAACCATGATGGGAGGGAACGTCCCTTATATAAGACCAGTCTGTGATTCCTGATTGCCAATCCTCATTGAATGGTTCAGTACTGTTTGTAACCACCAGAGGGAGCTTCTGCTCAGAATTCATTTCTAAAACATTCACAACAGGAGCCCCAGCTCCGAAGTCGTCTCCAACGTGTTCACAACACAGGTGCAGGAAAGTACAGAAGAAAGCAGAGGTTTAGACTGGTAAGTACTGGCAGGCACGGATGATGTACAGGCAGGCGGGCACTCTGGCAAGTGGGCGCAGCTGGCACTCTGGCAGGCAGACGGACACGGCTGGCAGTCAGGCAGGCGGGCACGGCTGGCAGGTGCGGGTTCAGACAGGAGGAACAGGAACTGTTTCGGGAAGCACAGGAACACTGGCAGGTACGAGTGGGATAAAGGAACAGGAAGGTACCAGTTCAGACTGGAGGGACAGGAACTGTTTCGGGAAGGACAGGAGCACTGGTGGGTACGAGTGGGATATAGGAACAGGTAGGAACCAGTTTAGACTGGAAGGACAAAAGCACAGATGCAGAATAGGAGCAGAGCAGAGCCGCAGGATGGGAGCAGAGCCGCAGGATGTGGGCCAGGAGCAGAGCAGAGCCGCTGAGGCAAAGAGGCAGCAGAGCAGAGCCGCTTAGGCAAAGAAGGAGCAGAGCCGCTGAGGCAAAGAAAGAGCAGAGCCGCTTGAGGCAAAGGAGCAGAGCAGAGTCGCTGAGGAAAAGAATGAGCAGAGCAGAGCTGTTTAGGCAAAGAAGGAGCAGAGCCACTTGAGGCAAAGAAGGAGCAGAGCAGATCCACTGAGGCAAAGAAGGAGCAGAGCAGAGCTGCTTAGGCAAAGAAGGAGCAGAGCAGCTTGAGGCAAAGAAGGAGCAGAGCAGAGCCGCTTGAGGCAAAGAAGGAGCAGAGCAGATCCGCTTAGGCAAAGGAGCAGAGCAAATCCGCTTAGGCAAAGAAGGAGCAGAGCAGAGCCACTTGAGGCAAAGAAGGAGCAGAGCAGATCCGCTGAGGCAAAGAAGGAGCAGAGCTGCATAGGCAAAGAAGGAGCAGAGCCGCTGAGGCAAAGAAAGAGCAGAGCCACTTGAGGCAAAGGAGCAGAGCAGAGTCGCTGAGGCAAAGAATGAGCAAAGCAGAGCTGTTTAGGCAAAGAAGGAGCAGAGCCACTTGAGGCAAAGAAGGAGCAGAGCAGATCCGCTGAGGCAAAGAAGGAGCAGAGCGGCTTGAGGCAAAGAAGGAGCAGAGCAGATTCGCTGAGGCAAAGAGGCAGCAGAGCAGAGCCGCTTAGGCAAAGAAGGAGCAGAGCCGCTGAGGCAAAGAAAGAGCAGAGCCGCTTGAGGCAAAGGAGCAGAGCAGAGTCGCTGAGGAAAAGAATGAGCAGAGCAGAGCTGTTTAGGCAAAGAAGGAGCAGAGCCACTTGAGGCAAAGAAGGAGCAGAGCAGATCCACTGAGGCAAAGAAGGAGCAGAGCAGAGCTGCTTAGGCAAAGAAGGAGCAGAGCAGCTTGAGGCAAAGAAGGAGCAGAGCAGAGCCGCTTGAGGCAAAGAAGGAGCAGAGCAGATCCGCTTAGGCAAAGGAGCAGAGCAAATCCGCTTAGGCAAAGAAGGAGCAGAGCAGAGCCACTTGAGGCAAAGAAGGAGCAGAGCAGAGCTGCTTAGGCAAAGAAGGAGCAGAGCAGATCCGCTGAGGCAAAGAAGGAGCAGAGCTGCATAGGCAAAGAAGGAGCAGAGCAGAGCCGCTTGAGGCAAAGAAGGAGCAGAGCAGAGCCGCTTGAGGCAAAGAAGGAGCAGAGCAGAGCCGCTTGAGGCAAAGAAGGAGCAGAGCAGATCCGCTTAGGCAAAGGAGCAGAGCAGATCCGCTTAGGCAAAGAAGGAGCAGAGCAGTGCCGCTTGAGGCAAAGAAGGAGCAAAGCAGAGCCGCTGAGGCAAAGAGGCAGCAGAGCAGAGCCGCTAAGGCAAAGAAGAAGCAGAGCCGCTGAGGCAAAGAAAGAGCAGAGCCACTTGAGGCAAAGGAGCAGAGCAGAGTCGCTGAGGCAAAGAATGAGCAAAGCAGAGCTGTTTAGGCAAAGAAGGAGCAGAGCCACTTGAGGCAAAGAAGGAGCAGAGCAGATCCGCTGAGGCAAAGAAGGAGCAGAGCGGCTTGAGGCAAAGAAGGAGCAGAGCAGATTCGCTGAGGCAAAGAGGCAGCAGAGCAGAGCCGCTTAGGCAAAGAAGGAGCAGAGCCGCTGAGGCAAAGAAAGAGCAGAGCCGCTTGAGGCAAAGGAGCAGAGCAGAGTCGCTGAGGAAAAGAATGAGCAGAGCAGAGCTGTTTAGGCAAAGAAGGAGCAGAGCCACTTGAGGCAAAGAAGGAGCAGAGCAGATCCACTGAGGCAAAGAAGGAGCAGAGCAGAGCTGCTTAGGCAAAGAAGGAGCAGAGCAGCTTGAGGCAAAGAAGGAGCAGAGCAGAGCCGCTTGAGGCAAAGAAGGAGCAGAGCAGATCCGCTTAGGCAAAGGAGCAGAGCAAATCCGCTTAGGCAAAGAAGGAGCAGAGCAGAGCCACTTGAGGCAAAGAAGGAGCAGAGCAGAGCTGCTTAGGCAAAGAAGGAGCAGAGCAGATCCGCTGAGGCAAAGAAGGAGCAGAGCTGCAAAGGCAAAGAAGGAGCAGAGCAGAGCCGCTTGAGGCAAAGAAGGAGCAGAGCAGAGCCGCTTGAGGCAAAGAAGGAGCAGAGCAGAGCCGCTTGAGGCAAAGAAGGAGCAGAGCAGATCCGCTTAGGCAAAGGAGCAGAGCAGATCCGCTTAGGCAAAGAAGGAGCAGAGCAGAGCCACTTGAGGCAAAGAAGGAGCAGAGCAGTGCCGCTTGAGGCAAAGAAGGAGCAAAGCAGAGCCGCTGAGGCAAAGAGGCAGCAGAGCAGAGCCGCTAAGGCAAAGAAGGAGCAGAGCCGCTGAGGCAAAGGAGCAGAGCAGAGTCGCTGAGGCAAAAAATAAGCAAAGCAGAGCTGTTTAGGCAAAGAAGGAGCAGAGCCACTTGAGGCAAAGAAGGAGCAGAGCAGATCCGCTGAGGCAAAGAAGGAGCAGAGCAGAGCTGCTTAGGCAAAGAAGGAGCAGAGCAGAGCCGCTTGAGGCAAAGAAGGAGCAGAGCAGATCCGCTTAGGCAAAGGAGCAGAGCAGATCCGCTTAGGCAAAGAAGGAGCAGAGCAGAGCCACTTGAGGCAAAGAAGGAGCAGAGCAGATCCGCTTAGGCAAAGAAGGAGCAGAGCAGATCCGCTTAGGCAAAGAAGGAGCAGAGCAGAGCTGCTTAGGCAAAGAAGGAGCAGAGCAGATCCGCTGAGGCAAAGAAGGAGCAGAGCTGCTTAGGCAAAGAAGGAGCAGAGCAGATCCGCTGAGGCAAAGAAGGAGCAGAGCTGCATAGGCAAAGAAGGAGCAGAGCAGAGCCGCTTGAGGCAAAAAAGGAGCAGAGCAGAGCCGCTTGAGGCAAAGAAGGAGCAGAGCAGATCCGCTTAGGCAAAGGAGCAGAGCAGATCCGCTTAGGCAAAGAAGGAGCAGAGCCACTTGAGGCAAAGAAGGAGCAAAGCAGAGCCGCTTGAGGCAAAGAAGGAGCAGAGCAGAGCCGCTTACACAAAGAGGGAGCTGACATGAGCAGAAAATACTCGCAGTGAAGTACCAAGTGAACACCAGGGGCACTAACGTTGTGCAGCGACAACCAGCTAGGGACAGGTGCTGGTACATGTTCTGAGAGCAAAAGGAGTAGACACAAGGATAGACACAGCAGGGTAAGGAAGGCTGCAGACAAGGATACAAACAGGTACAGGACTTTGTTCAGAAAAGGTCAGACACGAGAACAAGTTCAGGATGAAGGATTCAGGCCTGGGTATACAACCCCCAGGGTGCCAGAGACAAGATCGGAAACAGGACAGAACCTGGCAACTCAGTAGCAGAAAAATCGCTGACACTAAAAGGATTTTTGAAAAAAAAATTCTTCAAAAAATATTAAAAAATCACTGAGAAAAGAGGCAGAGATGCTTACCTGCCTATGGCTCAAGACAATTGCACTATCAGGGTGCAGTGGACCCAACTAATTATGGCAACAACACAGGTGCAGCAATACTAATATAACAATCACTCTCAGCCTACCAAGCCATGGAGGGGTGATTGTTCAGAATACTAGTGCACAATATTCCAATCTGTCTGCGGCATAATTCACACAAGTAATGCAGCCTATTACAAACGCCCATACTTTTAGACCAGGCGGGCCGCCCAGTACCTCCCAGATGCATCCTGTAGGAACAGAGGCCACAGCAACAGAGCCATATGGGCCCACTGCACCCTGAAAAATAGATAAAGTGCACAAAAACATATCAATATATGTAAGGTATTAGTTAATATTATGGCCGCAATACGTAAGCTTGCAACCCACTTCACGGATCCTTACACTTACAAGTCCTACCACTAAACATCAAATAAATCACTGACACTGATGTCAATTCAATTCAAAGAAGCTTTATTGGCAGGACCAAATAAACATTAGTTTTGCCAAAGCACGTGTACCGTAGGGACTGTGAGGATAATGGGTGGGGACTGTAGGAACGATGGATGGGGCTAAGTCCATGGCATATCATGGTTGCCTTTCTCGCAGTCTATGGCACGCGGTCACATACCGCGCTGCTATCTCCGCTGCTCTCTCTTCTTCCCCCAGTAAGATATATGTTTTCTCTTCCTCCTTCATGGAGCTGAAATTTGGGAAGAGATGTGAGTCTCCTGAGGTGAGTGTCCCTCACTGCTGAGTATTTGGTGTAGTGTAGCAGGAAGTGGGTTTTGTCCTCTATGGCCTCCTGGTCACAGTGTCGGCACAAACTGTCTTCCCTGGGCTTGTAGCTCTGCCTGTGTCGGCCGACCTCGATGGCCAGACTGTTGGCACTGAGTCCATACCGGCTCAGGATCTGAACAAAAAACTAGATCTGAGCTGAAAAACTAAGTTACTGTGTCTGCAAAATGTAAATGCAAAATAACCCACGACCATTACAGAGAAAACCAGGCACAAATATTCGAAAATAAAGTAATGCATGAAGGTAGTAATAATAATAAGGGGATTCTGTAAACAGAATTTTGATCAAAAGAATGTACAAGCCATCCCGCCACGTCAAGGCAACCCTTGTGGGACAACAACGTAACACTGACACTGCACAACACAACGTGACACACTGACACTGCACAACACAACGTGACACACTGACACTGCACAACACAATGTGACACACTGACACTGCACAACACAACGTGATACACTTGTTATGAATGTGCTAGAGATGGTTTCTGAGCAGAGGCTCCCTCTGGTGGTTACAGACAGTACTGAGCCTTTCAGCGAGGAATGGCAATCTGGGATCGCTGACTGGTCTGATATAAGGGAGGTTCCCTCCCATGATGGTTGCCGGTGATCAATTGTTCTTGTCTCAATTGTGGTTCCTGGTTCATTTGGAAGTTTGCTGGAGTCTTGCCTGCGTCTGCTGCTTTCAGATAAGATATTTTTGCTTTTCTTTTTGTGCTTGCTTTTTGCATAGTTTTCTGCACTTTTGGAGTTCCTGGTTCATTTGGAAGTTTGCTGCGTCTTGTCTGCATCTTCTGCTGTTGTGAATGTGCTAGAAATGAATTCTGAGCAGAAGATCCCTCTGGTGGTTACAAACAGTACTGAACTATTCAATGAAGATTGTGAAGATTGGCGATCAGGTGTTACTGACTGGTCTTATATAAGGGAGGTTCCCTCCCATCAGGGTTGCTGGTGATCAATTGTTCTGGTCTCAACTTTTGTTCCTGGTTCACTTTGAAGCTTTCTGTTTCGTGCCTGCATCTTCTGCTAACAGATAAGACATTTTCTTCTTTTAGTTTTTTGTGCTTGCTTTTTGCATTTTGTCCTGCACTTCTGTGGGGGTCTGCCAGGTCCCCTCCGGGGGCTTGTGCTCCTCTTAGTTTAGTTCAGCCAGTTGTTTGTTCATTTGCCTTTTCCAGTTTTGTGGCTGCTGTTTAGTTTTGTTACACCAGAGAACTAATTTAGGTGGTAGAGGTCGTGTGATCTCAGGTGTTTTTGCAATTAGTGTGTTGGTATTTTTTTTAGGGTTTTTTGGATTGCAGTAAGTGACCTTCCTATCCTTTTTTGTCTAGGAAGATTGGGCCCCAACGTTTGCTCATACTATTTTCTGTCTGTGTCTGTATTTCCTCTTGTCTAACCGCCATTACATGTTTGGGGGCTTCCTATGTTCTTTGGGGATCTGCTCCGGGGCAGATAGTTTTCCTCTTTCTATCTTTAGGTGAAGTTAGCTTCTCAGGCTGTGACGAGGCGTCTAGGACCAACGTAGGTACGCTCCACGGCTGCCTTTAGTTGTGGTGGTTAGTCAGGGTACTGCAATCCTATAGATTCCAACCTCTCTGGTGTATTGCCCTTTTTGCCTGCTCTCCTCAGCTACCAAATCACAACATTCTGCTATCAGATAAGATATTTTCTGCTTTTATTTTTGTGCTTGCTTTTTGCATTGTTCCCTGCACTTCTTTGGAGGTCAGCCAGGTCCCCTCCGGGGACTTGTGCTCCTCTCAGTTTATCTGAAGCCACTGTTATTTGTTCATTTGCTTTTTCCTGTTTTTTCAGTGGCTGCGGCTTAGTTTTGTTACACCAGAGATCTGATTTTAGGTGGTAGAGATCGTGTGATCTCAGGTGTTTTTGCAATCAGAAGAGTTGGTATTTTTTAGGGTTTTTATTGGATTGCAGTGAGTATCCTTTCCTGTACTTTTCTGTCTAGACAGATTGGGCCCCAGCGTTTGCTCATTCTATTTTCTGTCTGTGTCCGTGCTTCTTCTTGTCTAACCGCCATTACATGTTTGGGGGCTTCCTATTTTCTTTGGGGATCTGCTCCGGGGCAGATAGCTTTCATCTTTCTGCCTTTAGGTGTAGTTATCTCTCAGGCTGTGACGAGGCGTCTAGGATCAACGTAGGAACGCTCCACGGCTACCTCTAGTTGTGTGGTTAGTTCAGGTTACTGCAATCCAATAGGTTCCAGCCTCTCTGGTGTATTGCCGTTTTTGCTTATTCTCCTCAGCTACCAAAACACAACAGTATCACCGGCCCAAACTGAAATTTATATGGTACTCACAGAAGGGAAAAATAGTGTGAAAAAAAAAAAAAAAGTTGTCAGAGATTTTTTTTTTCCTGTTTGTTGCATTTTTTCCCTCTTTTTCTCTGGGTGCTGAGGAGGATTTTTATTTTTTTTCTCTCAATGGAGCTTGCACAGTTGTCTGGCCGTGTGGCTCAGCTTGCCACTGAGGTTCGGAGTATTGCTACCTATCTTGCTAGGTTGCCGGTTGTGGAACCTAGGATTCCCATGCCAGATTTGTTTTTGGGGGATCGGGCTAAATTTCTGAATTTCAAAAATAACTGTAAGTTGTTTTTTGCCTTAAAGCCTAAGTCCTCAGGGAACGCAGCACAGCAGGTTCAAATTGTCATCTCTCTCCTGCGCAGCGATCCTCAGGATTGGGCTTTTTCCCTGACACCTGGGGATCCTGTTTTGAATGATATTGATACATTTTTTCTGGCTCTGGGGTTATTGTACGATGAACCTAATGTCACTGATCAAGCTGAAAAAGCCTTGTTGGCATTAAATCAGGGTCTTGAAGACGCTGAGTTGTACTGTCAGAAATTCCGAAAGTGGGCGGTCCTGACCAAATGGAATGATGATGCTTTGGCAGCCCTTTTTCGGAAGGGGCTGTCAGAGAATGTAAAGGATGTTATGGTGGGATTCCCTGCTCCCTCTGGTCTCAATGATTCTATGTCATTGGCTATTCAAATTGACAGACGTTTGCGTGAGCGCAGAGGTATGCGTGAGATAGTGTTGCCTTGTGAGCCAGCTTCTGAGCCCATGCAGTGTGATAGAGTGATTTCTGGGGCACAGCGTCATGAGTTTCGAAATCGCAATGGGTTATGTTTCTACTGTGGTGACGCCTCTCATGCTATTTCAGTCTGCTCTAAGCGGGGAAGACGTTTTGCACGCTCAATTGTCTTGGGTAGTGTTCAGACTAAATTTCTGTTGACTGTTACTCTGATTTGCTCCATGTCCACATTTTCTGCTCAGGCTTTTGTTGATTCAGGAGCAGCTATTACCCTGATGGATTTTGACTTTGCCAAACGTTGTGGGTTTCCCATGATACCCCTGTGGAAGTCTATTCCCCTACTGGGCATTGATTCTACCCCTTTGGCGGATAATAAATCCGTTTTCTACTCAGGTGATAATGAGGGTTGAACCAGATCATCAGGAGAGTTGCAAATTTCTGGTGCTGTATAATCTGCATGACATTATTGTACTAGGTTTCCCTTGGTTACAGTCTCATAATCCTGTTTTGGATTAGAAATCTGTGTCTGTGACCAGTTGGGGCTGCCAATGTGTTAATGCTGACACTCCTGTTTTTTCTGCCTCTCCCCAGTCTCAGGATGTTCCTGACTTTTGACTGATTTTTCGGATGTATTTAGTGAAAGTAAATCTGCATCCTTGCCCCCTCACAGGAGCAATGATTGCGCTATTGAATTAGTGCCTGGTGGTAAATTTCCTAAAGGTCGCCTTTTTAACTTGTCTGTACCTGAACACGATGCTATGCGATCTTATATCAAGGAGTCATTGGAGAAGGGTCATATCAGACCATCCTCTTCACCCTTGGGTGCCGTTTTTTTCTTTGTGGCCAAAAAGGATGGTTCATTGAGGCCGTGTATTGATTATCGTCTCTTGAATAAGATCACTGTGAAGTATCAATATTCGTTACCCTTGATTTCTGACCTGTTTTCCAGGGTGAAAGGTGCTAGTTGTTTTACCAAGCTTGACCTCTGGGGGGCGTATAACCTTATTCGCATTAAGCACGGGGATGAATGGAAGACAGCGTTTAATACCCCAGAGGGGCATTTTGAGTACCTAGTAATGCCCTTTGGGCTCACTAATGCTCCTTCCGTCTTCCAATCCTTCATGAATGATATTTTCAGGGATTTTGTGGATAAATTTATGATTGTTTATTTGGATGATATCTTGATTTTTTCCAATGACTGGGACTCTCATGTGGAACATGTTCGGACTGTGTTCCAGATTTTGAGAGAGAATGCACTGTATGTGAAGGGATCAAAGTGTCTTTTTGGAGTACAGAAGGTCTCATTTCTTGGATTCATTTTGTCTCCGTCTGTTATTGAAATGGACCCGTTCAAGGTTCAGGCCATCTGTGATTGGGTCCAACCTACTTCATTAACCCCTTCCCGACCTGTGACACAGCGTATGCCTCATGAAAGTCGGTGCCAATCCGACCTATGACGCATACCCTGTGTCATGAAAGGATCGCGTTCCTGCGGGCCGGGTGACCGGGGTGACTCAAAGGTCACCCGACCCGCAGGCACAGGACCGTTTGTGCTTCACCACAGGGGGGTTGGCTTAACCCCCCCATGGCGACGATCGCTCTGATTGGCTGTTAAAAGTGAAACAGCCAATCAGAGCAATCTGTAATATTTCACCAATGTAACTGGTGAAATATTACAATCCAGCCATGGCAGATGCTGCAATAGCATCTGCCATGGCTGGACACCGAGTCCTGACCCCCTCACACGTAGTCACGGCAGCGATTGGCCGCCGCCACCGAAAGATGGCGGTGACGGTCACCGCCGTCACTATCTGCTCCCCTCCTCCTTTGCTCCGCTGCCCCCACCTTCTGATCCCCCCCCCTAACCTTCCGACCCCCCTACTCACCTCTCCCGGTCCACCGATGTCCCTGGATCCGTCCCGGCATCCGCCCGGGCCTCTTCATGGGCGCCGCCATCTTGGAAAATCGCGGGCGCATGCGCAGTGCGCCCGCCGGCCGGCGCATGCGCAGTGCGCCCCCCAGTGTCCAAAAATTTATTTTGATCACTCTGATAAACTGTCACAGTGATCAAAATAAAAAAAAAGTAAATGAACCCCCCTGTCATAGGTAGGGACAAATAAAAAAAAATAAAGATTTTTATTTTTTTTTTCCTATTAGGCCCTGTGCACACGTTGCGGATTTTGCTGCTGATCCGCAGCGGAGAGTTCGCTGCGTATCCGTAGCGGATTTCGCTGCGAATCCGCAGCTGATTTCGCTGGGGATCCGCAGCGGATTTCGCTGCTGATCCGTAGCGGATTTCGCTGCTGATCCGCAGCGGATTTCGCTGCTGATCCGCAGCGGATTTTGCCTCTGATCCGCAGCGGATTTTACTGCGGATCCGCAGCGGATTTTGCTGGGGATCCGCAGCGGATTTTGCTGCTGATCAGCACCGGATTTTGCTGTGGATCCGCAGCGGATTTGGCGCTGCGGATCCACAGCAGATCCAGAAACCATGTACAGTACAATGCAAATAAATGCTGCGGATTTTTCAGTGTGGATTTGCTGCGGTTTTACACCTATTCCATTATAGGTGTAAAACCGCAGTGAAAAACCGCGCTAAATACGCAGGTAAAACACAGGTCATTTTACCTGCGGATTTTAGAAAAATCCGCAACGTGTGCACGGGGCCTCAGGGTTAGGGTTATAATTAGGGTTAGGCTGGGTTCATATTGCATTATGGCAGTCCGTTAATGCTGCCATTCACCCCATTTGTGTGCGAATCGCAACGCATGCTGTTAAGCGGCATGCGTTCGCGACGTGCCGTCATTCAGTGACGGAGCCTTGGACATGGGCTGCAGCGTCTGGGCTCCGTCACCGCTAGCGCAGATGAATCATCTGCTGATTCATCTGCGCTAGCGGGTATAGCATAACGCGTTATGCTATACCGTTACAAGCCGGTCAACGCTACGTGTTGAATGGGCTAGTAAAACACAATATGAACCCAGCCTTAGGGTTAGAACTAGGGTTAGGGTTAGCATTAGGGTTAGAATTAGTGTTAGAATTAGGGTTAGAATTTGGGTTAGGGTTGGAATTTGGGTTAGGGTTGGGATTAGGGTTATGTTTGTGGTTAGCGTTAGAGTTAGGATAAGTGTTAGGGGTGTTTTGGGTTTAGGGTTGGGATTAGGGTTAGGCTTGTGGTTAGGTTTATGGTTAGAGTTGGGATTAGGGTTAGGGGTGTGTAGGGGTTAGGGTTGGGTTAGGGGTGTGTTGGGGTTAGGGTTGGAGTTAGAACTGAGGGGTTTCCACTATTTAGGCACATCAGGGGGTCTCCATACGCGACATGGCGCCACCATTGATTCCTGCAAATTTTGCGTTCAAAAAGTCAAACAGTGCTCCCTTTATTCCAAGCCCCGACGTATGCCCAAACAGTGGTTTACCCCCACATATGGGGTATCAGCGTACTCGGGAAAAATTGCACAACAACTTTGGTGGTCTAATTTCTCCTGTTAACATTGGGAAAAAAAATTGGGGACTAAAAAATTATTTTTGTGGAAAAAAAATGATTTTTTATTTTCACGGCTCTGCGTTATAAACTTCTGTGAAGAACTTGGAGATTCAAAGTGCTTACCACACATTTAGAGGAGTTCCTTGGGGGATCTAGTTTCCAAAATGGGGTCACTTCGGGGGGTTTCTACAGTTTGGGCACATCATGGGCTCTGCAAACGTAACATGACGCCAGCAGACCATTCCATCAAGTCGGCATTTCAAAACGTCACTACTTCCCTTCCGAGCCTCGACATGTGCCCATACAGTAGTTTTCTCCCACATATGGGATATCAGCGTGCTCAGGACAAATTGGACAACAACTTTTGTGGTCTAATTTCTCCTGTTACCCTTGGGAAAATAAAAAAATTGGGGACTAAAGATCATGTTTGTGGAAAAAATATGATTTTTTTATTTTCATGCCCGGGCGTTATAAACTTCTGTGTATCCCTTGGGGGTTCAAAGTGCTCACCACACATCTAGATAAGTTCTTTGCTTGGTCTAGTTTCCAAAATGGGGTCACTTGTGGGGAGTTTCTACTGTTTAGGCACATCAGGGGCTCTGCAAACGTAACATGACGCCCGCAGACCATTCCATCAAAGTCGGCATTTCTAAACGTTACTACTTCCCTTCCGAGCCCCAATGTGTACCCGAACAGTGGTTCCCCCCCACATATGGGGTACTAGCGTACTCAGGACAAACTGGACAACAACTTTTGGGGTCCAATTTCTCCTGTAACCATTGTGAAAATAAAAAATAGTGGGCCAAAATATCATTTTTTGAGAAAAAAAAATGATTTTTTATTTTCACGGCTCTGCGTTATAAACTTCTGTGAAGCACCTTGGGTTCAAAGTGCTCACTATGCATCTAGATAAGTTCCTTGGGGGGTCTAGTTTCCAAAATGGGGTCACTTGTGGGGGAGCTCCAATGTTTAGGCACACAGGGACTCTCCAAATGCGACATGGCAACCGCTAAATATTCCAGCATATTTTCCATTCAAAAAGTCAAATGGCGCTCCTTCCCTTCTGAGCCCTGCTGTGCGCCCAAGCAGTGGTTTATGACCATATATGAGGTATCTGTGTACTCAGGAGAAACTGCCCAACAAATTTTAGGATCCAATTTATACTGTTGCCCATGTGAAAATGAAAAAACTGAGGCTAAAAGAATTTTTTTGTGAAAAAAAAGTACTTTCTTTTATTTACGGATCAATTTGTGGAGCACCTGGGGGTTCAAAGTGCTCACTATGCATCCAGTTAAGATCCTTAGGGGGTCTAGTTTCCAAAATGGGGTCACTTGTGGGGGAGCTCCAATGTATAGGCACACAGGGACTCTCCAAATGCGACATGGCAACCGCTAAATATTCCAGCATATTTTCCATTCAAAAAGTCAAATGGCGCTCCTTCCTTTCTGAGCCCTGCTGTGCGCCCAAACAGTGGTTTATGACCACATATGAGGTATCTGTGTACTCAGGAGGAATTGCCCAACACATTTTAGGATCCAATTTATACTGTTGCCCATGTGAAAATGAAAAAACTGAGGCTAAAAGAAAAATTTTTGTGAAAAAAAAGTACTTTTTTTTACGGATCAATTTGTGAAGCACCTGGGGGTTCAAAGTGCTCACTATGCATCTAGATAAGATCCTTAGGGCGTCTAGTTTCCAAAATGGGGTCACTTGTGGGAGAGCTCCAATGTTTAGGCACACAGGGACTCTCCTAATGCGACATGGCAACCGCTAAATATTCCAGCATATTTTCCATTCAAAAAGTCAAATGGCGCTCCTTCCCTTCTGAGCCCTGCCGTGCGCCCAAACAGTGGTTTATGACCACATATGAGGTATCTGTGTACTCAGGAGAAATTGCCCAACAAATTTTAAGATCTATTTTATCCTGTTGCCCATGTGAAAATGAAAAAATTGATGCTAAAAGAAAATTTTTGTTGGAAAAATTAAAATGTACATTTTTTCCTTCCACGTTGCTTTAGTTCCTGTGAAGCACCTGAAGGGTTAATAATCTTCTTGAATGTAGTTTTGAGTAGCTTGAGGGGTGCAGTTTTTATAATGGTGTCACTTTTGGGTATTTTCTGCCATATAGACACCTCAAAGTGTCTTCAAATGTGAGGTGGTCAGTAAAAAAAATGGTTTTGTAAATTTTGCTGTAAAAATGAGAAATCGCTGGTCAACTTTTAACCCTTATAACTTCCTAACAAATAAAAATGTTGTTTCCAAAATTGTGCTGATGTAAAGTAGACATGTGGGAAATGTTATTTATTAACTATTTTGTGCCACATAACTCTCTGGTTTAACAGAATAAAAATTCAAAATTTGAAAATTACGAAATTTTCAAAATTTTCACCAAATTTCCATTTTTTTCACAAATAAACGCAAAAATTATCGACCTAAATTTACCACTAACATGAAGCCCAATATGTCACGAAAAAACATTCTCAGAATCGCCAGGATCCATTGAAGCGTTCCTGAGTTATTACCTCATAAAGGGACACTGGTCAGAATTGCAAAAAATGGCAAGGTCTTTAAGGTCAAAATAGGCTGGGTCATGAAGGGGTTAAAGGCTCTTCAGAGATTTTTGGGTTTTGCCAATTTTTAGCGTAAATTTATTGGTAATTTCTCCGGTATTGTTAAACCATTGACTGATTTGACCAAGAAGGGTTCTGATGTGGTGAATTGGCCTCCTGAGGCAGTCTCTGCATTTCAGGAACTTAAGCAGAGATTCACTTTTGCTCCTGTTCTACGGCAGCCTGATGTTTCTCTGCCATTTCAGGTGGAGGTTGATGCTTCTGAAATTGGGGCAGGTGCCGTTTTGTCCCAAAGAGATCCAGAGACCTCTAAGAGTAACCCTTGTGCCTTTTTCTCTCGAAAATTTTCTCCAACTGAACGTAATTATGACGTGGGTAATCGTGAGTTATTGGCCATGAAGTGGGTCTTTGAAGAGTCGAGACATTGGCTGGAAGGAGCCAAACATCAGGTGGTGGTCCTCACGGACCATAAGAATCTGGTTTATCTCGAATCAGCCAAGCGACTTAATCCTAGACAGGCCAGGTGGGCCTTGTTTTTCACACGTTTTAATTTTGTGGTTTCTTTTCTTCCTGGCACTAAGAATGTTAAGGCGGATGCCCTCTCGAGGAGTTTCTTTGCGGACTCTGGAAGGGTGTCAGAAGGATAAACCTGAGCGCTGCCCTATTGGGAAATTGTTTGTCCCAGACCAGTGGAAGAAGAGTGTGATGTCTGAGATTCATTGTTCCGCGTTGGCTGGTCATCCCGGGATTTTTGGTACCAGAGACTTGGTGAGTCGGTCCTTTTGGTGGCCTACTTTGTCTCAGGGAATTTGTGCAGTCCTGTGGGACTTGCTCTCGCTCCAAGCCTTGCTCTCGCTCTAGTGGTTTGTTAATGCCATTACCTGAGCCCAAGAGGCCATGGACCCATATCTCTATGGATTTTATTTCCGACCTCCCTGTTTCTCAGAGAATGACCGTTATCTGGGTAATCTGTGATAGGTTTTCCAAGATGATACATCTTGTGCCATTGCCTAAGTTACCTTCCTCCTCCGAATTGGTGCCTTTGTTCCTTCAGCACGTGGTTCGGTTACATGGCATTCCGGAGAACATTGTGTCTGACAGAGGAGTCCAGTTTGTTTCCAGATTTTGGAGGACATTTTGTTCTAAACTTGGTGTTCAATTATCTTTCTCCTCGGCTTTTCATCCTCAGACCAATGGACAAACCGAGAGAACAAACCAGACCTTGGAGACTTATTTGAGATGTTTTGTGTCTGCTGATCAAGATGACTGGGTCTCTTTTTTGCCTTTGGCTGAGTTTGCTCTTAATAATAGGGCTAGATCTGCCACCTTGATGTCTCCATTTTTCTGCAATTTTGGGTTTCACCCTCGATTTTCTTCGGGACAGGCGGAGGCTTCTGTCTGTCCGGGTGTTGACTCTGTTGTGGAGCGAATGCAGCAGATTTGGGACCAGGTAGTGGAGAGGTTGTCTCTCTCTCAGGAGAAGGCCCAACGGTTTGCCAACCGGCATAGGACTGATTGTCCTCGGTTTAAAGTGGGGGACTTGGTTTGGTTGTCCTCAAGAAATATCCCTATGAGGGTTGCATCTCCAAAGTTTAAGCCCAGGTTCATTGGACCTTATAAGATCATGGAGATTCTTAATCCTGTTTCCGTCCGTTTGCTTCTTCCATGGACATTTAAGATCCATAACGTGTTCCACAAGTCCTATTGAAGAGGTTTGTCGAGCCAGTGGGTTCCTATGGCTGCGCCTCCTGACCCTGTTTTGGTTGAGGGCAATCTGGAGTATGTGGTTGAGAAAATATTGGATTCTCGTTTTTCTAGACAGAAACTCCAGTAGTTGGTTAAGTGGAGAGGTTATGGTCAGGAGGACAATTCTTGGGTGTTTGCTTCGGACATCCATGCTAGGAGATTGATCCGTGCCTATCACCGAGCTCATCCTGATCGGCCTGGTTGCACGAGTGAGGGTTCGGTGACCCCTCCTCAAGGGGGGGGTGCTGTTATGGTGCTTTTTGCATTGTTCCCTGCACTTCTTTGGAGGTCAGCCAGGTCCCCTCCGGGGACTTGTGCTCCTCTCAGTTTATCTGAAGCCACTGTTATTTGTTCATTTGCTTTTTGCTGCTTTTTCAGTGGCTGCGGCTTAGTTTTGTTACACCAGAGATCTGATTTTAAGTGGTAGAGATCGTGTGATCTCAGGTGTTTTTGCAATCAGAAGAGTTGGTATTTTTTAGGTTTTTTTTTTGGATTGCAGTGAGTATCCTTTCCTGTACTTTTCTGTCTAGGCAGATTGGGCCCCAGCGTTTGCTCATTCTATTTTCTGTCTGTGTCCGTGCTTCTTCTTGTCTAACCGCCATTACATGTTTGGGGGCTTCCTATTTTCTTTGGGGATCTGCTCCGGGGCAGATAGCTTGCATCTTTCTGCCTTTAGGTGTAGTTATCTCTCAGGCTGTGACGAGGCGTCTAGGATCACCGTAGGAACGCTCCACGGCTACCTCTAGTTGTGGTGGTTAGTTCAGGGTACTGCAATCCAATAGGTTCCAGCCTCTCTGGTGTATTGCCGTTTTTCCTTATTCTCCTCAGCTACCAAAACACAACAACACTGCACAACACAACGTGATACACTGACACTGCACAACACAACGTGATACACTGTCACAACACAACGTGACACACTTTCACAACACAACGTGATACACTGACACTGTACAACACAATGTGATACACTGACACTGCAAAACACAACAATGACACACTGACACTACACAACACAACGTGACACAGACAATGCACAACACAACATGACACACTGACACTGCACAACACAACGTAATACACTGACACTGCACAACACAACATGATGCACTGCACAACACAACGTAACACACTGACACTGCACAACACAACACAACGTGATACACTGTCACAACACAACGTGATACACTGACACTGCACAACACAACGTGATACACTGACACTGTACAACGCAACGTGATACACTGACACTGCACAACACAACGTGACACACTGACACTGCACAACACAACGTGACACACTGACACTACACAACACAACACACTGGACAACATGACACACTGACACTACACAACGTGATACACTGACACTACACAACACAACGTGATACATTGACACTACACAACACAACGTGACACACACACTGGACAACACGACACACTGTCACTACACAACACAACGTGATACACTGACACTGCACAACACAACGTGATACACTGCACAACACAATGTGATACACTGACACTGCACAACACGTGACACATACACTGCACAACACAACGTGACACACACTGCACAACACAATGCGACACACTGACACTGCACAACGTGATACACTGACACTGCACAACACAACGTGATACACTGCACAACACAATGTGATACACTGACACTGCACAAAGTGATTCACTGAACAACACAACATAATGTGATACACAAACATTACAACACATAGTGAGATATGTCACTGCACAACGCCATAGACTGACACTAAAATATTGACCCAACACTGAGGTAAAATACTGACCCAACACTGAGGTAAAATACTGACCAAACACTGAGGTAAAATACTGACCCAACACTGAGGTAAAATACTGACCCAACACTGAGGCAAAATACTGACCCAACACTGAAGTAAAATACTGACCCAACACTGAGGGAAAATACTGACCCAACACTGAGGTAAAATAATGACCCAACAGTGAGGTAAATACTGACCCAACACTGAGGTAAAATACTGACCCAACACTGAGGTAAAATACTGACCCAACACTGAGGTAAAATACTGACCCAACACTGAGGTAAAATACTGACCCAACACTGAGGTAAAATACTGACCCAACACTGAGGCAAAATACTGACCCAACACTGAGGTAAAATACTGACCCAACACTGAGGTAAAATACTGACCAAACACTAAGGTAAAATACTGACCAAACACTGAGATACACTACTGACCAAATACTGAGGTAAAATACTGATACAACACAGGTAAAATACTGACCCAACACTGAGGTAAAATACTGACCCAACACTGAAGTAAAATAGTGACCCAACAATGAGGTAAAATTCTGACCCAACACTGAGGTAAAATACTGACCCAACACTGAAGTAAAATACTGACCAAACACTGAGGTAAAATACTGACCAAACACTGAGATAAACTACTGACCAAATATTGAGGTAAAATACTGACCCAACACTGAGGTAAAATACTAAAACACTGAGATAAAATACTAAAACACTTGTATCCACTCTGTCCTCGGGTCCCTCCCTTGTATCCACTCTGTCCTCGGGTCTCCCTCTTGTATCCACTCTGCCCTCGGGTCCACCTCTTGTATCCACTATGCCCTCAGGTATCCCCTCTTGTATCCACTATGCCCTTAGGTATTCCTTCTTGTATCCACTATGCCCTCAGGTCTCCCTCTTGTATTCACTCTGTCCTCGGGTACACCTCTTGTATCCACTATGCCCTCGGGTCCCCCTCTTGTAGCCACTCAGCCCTCGGGTCCACCTCTTGTAGCCACTCTGCTCTCGGGTCCACCTCTTGTAGCCACTCTGCTCTCGGGTCCACCTATTGTATCCACTATGCCCTCAGGAATCCCCTCTTGTATCCACCTCTTGTATCCACTATGCCCTCAGGAATCCCCTCTTGTATCCACTATGCCCTCAGGTATCCCCTCTTGTAACCACTCTGCCCTCGGGTCCCCCTCTTGTATCCACTCTGCCCTCGGGTCCCCCCCTCTTGTATCCACTCTGTCCTCGGGTCCCCCCCTCTTGTATCCACTCTGCCCTCGGGTCCCCCTCTTGTATCCACTCTGCCCTCGGGTCCCCCTCTTGTATCCACTCTGCCCTCGGGTCCCCCTCTTGTATCCACTCTGCCCTCGGGTCCCCCTCTTGTATCCACTCTGCCCTCGGGTCCCCCTCTTGTATCCACTCTGCTCTCGGGTCCACCTCTTGTATCCACTATGCCCTCAGGAATCCCCTCTTGTATCCACTATGCCCTCAGGTATCCCCTCTTGTAACCACTGTGCCCTCGGGTCCCCCTCTTGTATCCACTCTGCCCTCGGGTCCCCCTCTTGTAGCCACTCTGCCCTCGGGTCCCCCTCTTGTATCCACTCTGCTCTCGGGTCCACCTCTTGTATCCACTATGCCCTCAGGAATCCCCTCTTGTATCCACTATGCCCTCAGGTATCCCCTCTTGTAACCACTCTGCCCTCGGGTCCCCCTCTTGTATCCACTCTGCCCTCGGGTCCCCCTCTTGTATCCACTCTGCCCTCGGGTCCCCCTCTTGTATCCACTCTGCTCTCGGGTCCACCTCTTGTATCCACTATGCCCTCAGGAATCCCCTCTTGTATCCACTATGCCCTCAGGTATCCCCTCTTGTAACCACTCTGCCCTCGGGTCCCCCTCTTGTATCCACTCTGCCCTCGGGTCCCCCTCTGTAGCCACTCTGCCCTCGGGTCCCCCTCTTGTATCCACTCTGCCCTCGGGTCCCCCTCTTGTATCCACTCTGCTCTCGGGTCCACCTCTTGTATCCACTATGCCCTCAGGAATCCCCTCTTGTATCCACTATGCCCTCAGGTATCCCCTCTTGTAACCACTCTGCCCTCGGGTCCCCCTCTTGTATCCACTCTGCCCTCGGGTCCCCCTCTTGTAGCCACTCTGCCCTCGGGTCCCTCCCTTGTATCCACTCTGCCCTCGGGTCCCCCTCTTGTATCAACTCTGCCCTCGGGTCCCCCTCTTGTATCTAATATGCCCTCGGGTCTCCCTGTTGTATCTACTAAGCCCTCGGGTCCCCCTCTTGTATCGACTCTGCCCTCGGGTCCCCCTCTTGTATCCACTCTGCCCTCGGGTCCCCCCTCTTGTATCCACACTGCCCTCGGGTCCCCCTCTTGTATCCACTCTGCCCTCGGGTCCCCCTCTTGTATCCACTCTACCCTCGGGTCCCCCCTCTAGTATCCACTCTGCCCTCGGGTCCCCCCTCTTGTATCCACTCTACCCTCGGGTCCCCCTCTTTCATCCACTCTGCCCTCGGGTCCCCCTCTTGTATCCACTCTGCCCTCGCGTCCCCCTCTTGTATCCACTCTGCTCTCGGGTCCACCTCTTGTATCCACTATGCCCTCAGGAATCCCCTCTTGTATCCACTATGCCCTCAGGTATCCCCTCTTGTAACCACTCTGCCCTCGGGTCCCCCTCTTGTATCCACTCTGCCCTCGGGTCCCCCTCTTGTATCCACTCTGCCCTCGGGTCCCCCTCTTGTATCCACTCTACCCTCGGGTCCCCCTCTTGTATCCACTCTACCCTCGGGTCCCCCCTCTAGTATCCACTCTGCCCTCGGGTCCCCCCTCTTGTATCCACTCTGCCCTCGGGTCCCCCTCTTGTATCCACTCTGCCCTCGGGTCCCCCTCTTGTATCCACTCTACCCTCGGGTCCCCCCTCTAGTATCCACTCTGCCCTCGGGTCCCCCTATTGTATCCACTCTGCCCTCGGGTCCCCCTCTTGTATCCACTCTGCCCTCGGGTCCCCCTCTTGTATCCACTCTACCCTCGGGTCCCCCCCCTAGTATCCACTCTGCCCTCGGGTCCCCCTCTTGTATCCACTCTGCCCTCGGGTCCCCCTCTTGTATCCACTCTACCCTCGGGTCCCCCTCTTGTATCCACTCTACCCTCGGGTCCCCCCTCTAGTATCCACTCTGCCCTCGGGTCCCCCCTCTTGTATCCACTCTGCCCTCGGGTCCCCCTCTTGTATCCACTCTGCCCTCGGGTCCCCCTCTTGTATCCACTCTGCTCTCGGGTCCACCTCTTGTATCCACTCTACCCTCGGGTCCCCCTATTGTATCCACTCTGCCCTCGGGTCCCCCTCTTGTATCCACTCTGCCCTCGGGTCCCCCTCTTGTATCCACTCTACCCTCGGGTCCCCCCTCTAGTATCCACTCTGCCCTCGGGTCCCCCTCTTGTATCCACTCTGCCCTCGGGTCCCCCTCTTGTATCCACTCTGCCCTCGGGTCCCCCTCTTGTATCCACTCTGCCCTCGGGTCCCCCTCTTGTATCCACTCTACCCTCGGGTCCCCCCTCTAGTATCCACTCTGCCTCTCGGGTCCCCCTATTGTATCCACTCTGCCCTCGGGTCCCCCTCTTGTATCCACTCTGCCCTCGGGTCCCCCTCTTGTATCCACTCTGCCCTCGGGTCCCCCTCTTGTATCCACTCTGCCCTCGGGTCCCCCTCTTGTATCAACTCTGACCTCGGGTCCCCCTCTTGTAGCCACTCTGCCCTCGGGTCCCTCACTTGTATCCACTCTGCCCTCGGGTCCCCCTCTTGTATCAACTCTGCCCTCGGGTCCCCCTCTTGTATCTAATATGCCCTCGGTCCCCCTCTTGTATCCACTCTGCCCTCGGGTCCCCCTCTTGTATCCACTCTGCCCTCGGGTCCCCCCTCTTGTATCCACTCTGCCCTCGGGTCCCCCTCTTGTATCCACTCTACCCTCGGGTCCCCCTCTAGTATCCACTCTGCCCTCGGGTCCCCCTCTTGTATCCACTCTGCCCCGGGTCCCCCTCTTTCATCCACTCTGCCCTCGGGTCCCCCTCTTGCTTCCACTCTGCCCCGGGTCCCCCTCTTGTATCCACTCTGTCCTCGGGTCCCTCCCTTGTATCCACTCTGTCCTCAGGTATCCCCTCTTGTATCCACTCTGCCCTCAGATATCCCCTCTTGTATCCACTCTGCCCTCAGGCCCCCCTCTTGTATCCACTCTGTCCTCGGGTCCCCCTCTTGTATCCACTCTGTCCTCGGGTCCCCCTCTTGTATCCACTCTGTCCTCGGGTCCCTCCCTTGTATCCACTCTGTCCTCAGGTATCCCGTCTTGTATCCACTCTGTCCTCAGGTATCCCCTCTTGTATCCACTCTGCCCTCAGAGCCACATCTTGGGTGTCCCCTTCTCTCTGACCCTTCATTGCTCCTCTTCTGTACCCCTTAGGCTCTGGTTCTCCCCTCTTGTATCCATTGTCTGTATCCCCCCATATTTTGGGTCACCTCCTTCCTCAGCTCCTGTCCCTCCTCCCTTGTGCCCCTTCAGCATCCTCCTCCGTTCCTCTGTACCGCTCCAGTCACCCCCTCCCGTACAGTGCACCCCCTCCCTTCCAGTCTCGGCTCCGGTCTCGCACATGCGCAGTCCTCTGTGCGTTGGTGCCGCACATTGCGGCGGCCTGACCGGGATCCGGTGAGACAGGCGGGGAGCAGGGACCTAACGAACCGGGAGCGCGGAGACCGGGTGTATGGAGGAAGCGTGATCCACACCGCGCGGTGAGTGCACGACTGACACAGCGTGACACAGCATACAGCGCGACAACACAGCGTCAGCTCCTGACACTGCACAACACAACGTGACACACTGACACTGCACAACACAACGTGACACACTGACACTGCACAACACAGCGTGACACACTGACACCGCACAACACAGCGTGACACACTGACACTGCACAACACAGCGTGACACACTGACACTGCACAACACAGCGTGACACACTGACACCGCACAACACAACGTGACACACTGACACTGCACAACACAGCGTGACACACTGACACTGCACAACACAGCGTGACACACTGACACCGCACAACACCAGCGTGACACACTGACACTGCACAACACAGCGTGACACACTGACACTGCACAACACAGCGTGACACACTGACACCGCACAACACAGCGTGACACACTGACACTGCACAACACAGCGTGACACACTGACACTGCACAACACAGCGTGACACACTGACACCGCACAACACAGCGTGACACACTGACACTGCACAACACAGCGTGACACACTGACACTGCACAACACAGCGTGACACACTGACACTGCACAACACAGCGTGACACACTGACCCTGCACAACACAACGTGACACACTGACACTGCACAACACAGCGTGACACACTGACACTGCACAACACAGCGTGACACACTGACACTGCACAACACAGCGTGACACACTGACACTGCACAACACGTGACACACTGACACTGCACAACACAACGTGACACACTGACACTGCACAACACAGCGTGACACACTGACACTGCACAACACAGCGTGACACACTGACACCGCACAACACAGCGTGACACACTGACACTGCACAACACAACGTGACACACTGACACTGCACAACACAGCGTGACACACTGACACTGCACAACACAGCGTGACACACTGACACCGCACAACACAACGTGACACACTGACACTGCACAACACAACGTGACACACTGACACTGCACAACACAGCGTGACACACTGACACCGCACAACACAGCGTGACACACTGACACTGCACAACACAACGTGACACACTGACACTGCACAACACAGCGTGACACACTGACACTGCACAACACAGCGTGACACACTGACCCTGCACAACACAACGTGACACACTGACACTGCACAACACAGCGTGACACACTGACACTGCACAACACAGCGTGACACACTGACACTGCACAACACGTGACACACTGACACTGCACAACACAACGTGACACACTGACATGCAAACACACGTGACACACTGACACTGCACACACACGTGACACACTGACACTGCACAACACAGCGTGACACACTGACACTGCACAACACACGTGACACACTGACACTGCACAACACAGCGTGACACACTGACACTGCACAACACAACGTGACACACTGACACTGCACAACACAACGTGACACACTGACACTGCACAACACGTGACACACTGACACTGCACAACACAGCGTGACACACTGACACTGCACAACACAACGTGACACACTGACACTGCACAACACAGCGTGACACACTGACACTGCACAACACAACGTGACACACTGACACTGCACAACACCGTGACACACTGACACTGCACAACACACGTGACACACTGACACTGCACAACACAACGTGACACACTGACACTGCACAACACTGCGTGACACACTGACACTGCACAACACAGCGTGACACACTGACACTGCACAACACAACGTGACACACTGACACTGCACAAACAGCGTGACACACTGACACTGCACAACACAGCGTGACACACTGACACTGCACAACACACGTGACACACTGACACTGCACAACACAACGTGACACACTGACACTGCACAACACAGCGTGACACACTGACACTGCACGACACAGCGTGACACACTGACACTGCACAACACAACGTGACACACTGACACTGCACAACACAGCGTGACACACTGACACTGCACGACACACGTGACACACTGACACTGCACAACACAACGTGACACACTGACACTGCACAACACAGCGTGACACACTGACACTGCACAACACAACGTGACACACTGACACTGCACGACACAGCGTGACACACTGACACTGCACGACACAGCGTGACACACTGACACTGCACGACACAGCGTGACACACTGACACTGCACGACACAGCGTGACACACTGACACTGCACGACACAGCGTGACACACTGACACTGCACGACACAGCGTGACACACTGACACTGCACGACACAGCGTGACACACTGACACTGCACGACACAGCGTGACACACTGACACTGCACGACACAGCGTGACACACTGACACTGCTCAACACAGCGTGACACACTGACACTGCACGACTCAGCGTGACACACTGACACTGCACGACACAACGTGACACACTGACACTGCACGACACAGCGTGACACACTGACACTGCACGACACAGCGTGACACACTGACACTGCACGACACAGCGTGACACACTGACACTGCACAACACAGCGTGACACACTGACACTGCACGACACAGCGTGACACACTGACACTGCACGACACAGCGTGACACTGACACTGCACGACACAGCGTGACACTGACACTGCACAACACAATGTGACACACTGACACTGCACAACACAACGTGACACACTGACACTGCACGACACAACGTGACACACTGACACTGCACAACACAACGTGACACACTGACACCGCACAACACAGCGTGACACACTGACACTGCACAACACAACGTGACACACTGACACTGCACAACACAACGTGACACACTGACACTGCACGACAGCGTGACACACTGACACTGAATGACACAGCGTGACACACTGACACTGCACAACACAGCGTGACACACTGACACTGCACAACGTGACACAGCATTCAGCGCGACAACACAGCGTCAGCTACTGACACTGCACAACACAACGCGACACACTGACACTGCACAACACAAGGCGACACACTGACACTGCACAACACAACGTGACACACTGACACTGCACGACACAGCGTGCACACTGACACTGCACGACACAACGTGACACTGACACTGCACGACACAACGTGACACATTGACACTGCACGACACAGCGTGACACACTGACACTGCACAACACAACGTGACACACTGACACTGCACAACACAACGTGACACACGACACTGCACTACAGCATTACACACTGACTCAATGTGACACATTGACACTGCACGACACAGCGTGACACACTGACACTGCACAACACAACGTGACACACCGACACTGCACTACAGCATTACACACTGACTCAATGTGACACACTGTCACTGCACGACAGTGTGACACACTGACACTGCACGACACAGCGTGACAGACACTGCACGACACAGCGTGACACACTGACGCTAGAAGAACACAACGTGACACACTGACACTGCACAACACAACGTGACACTGCACAACACAACGTGACACACTGACACTGCACGACACAGCGTGAACACTGACACTGCACGACACAACGTTACACACTGACACTGCACGACACAACGTGACACTGACACTGCACGACACAACGTGACACACTGACACTGCACAACACAACGTGATACACTGCACAAAACAGCGTGACACACTGACACTGCACAACACAACGTGATACACTGACACTGCACAACACAACGTGATACACTGACACTGCGCAACACGTGATACACTGACGCTGCGCAACACAACGTGATACACTCACACTGTGCAACACAACGTGACACTGATGCTGCACACGTGACACACTGACACTGCACAACACAGCGTGACACTGCACAACACAACGTGACACGCTGACACTGCGCAACACGTGACACACTGCACAACACAGCGTGACTGCACAACACAAATTGACACATGACACTGCACAACACAAATTGACACACTGACACTGCACAACACAACGTGACACACTGACACTGCACAACACAGCGTGACACACTGACACTGCACAACACAACGTGACACACACTGCACAATAAACAGCGTGACACACTGACACTGCGCAACACGTGACACACTGCACAACACAGTGTGACACTGATACTGCACAACACAACTTGACACATGACACTGCACAACACAACGTGACCACACTGCACAACACGTGACACACTGACACTGCGCAACACGTGACACAGTGCACAACACAGCGTGACATGACACTGCACAAACAACTTGACACACTGACACTGCACAACACAATATGACATGACACTGCACAACACAAATTGACCCACTTACACTGCACAGCACAGCGTGACACACTGCCTGCACAACACAGCGTGACACACTGACACTGCACAACACAACGTGACACACACTGCACAATAACAGCGTGACACACTGACACTGCACAACACAACGTGACACACTGCACAACACAACGTGACATACTGACACTGCATGACACTACATAACGTGATATACTGACACTGCGCAACACAACGTGATACACTGACACTGCACAACACAACGTGATACACTGACACTGCGCAACACAACATGACACAGTGACAACGTGACACACTGACACTGCACAACACAACGTGACACACTGACGTGTTACACTGACACTGCGCAACACAACATACCGTGATACACTGACACTGCACACCGTGATACACTGACACTGCACAACACTACATAACGTGATACAGGGACACTGCAAAAAACAACGTGATACACTGGCACTACACAACGTGACACCTCACAGTGTGATACACTGACACTACAGAATGTGATACACTGACACTGCACAACGCGTTACACTGACACTGTACAACATGAAACACTGACACAGCGCAACACCTAATGATACACTGACACTGCACAGCACAACGTGATACACTGCACAGCACAACGTGATACACTGCACAGTACAATGTGATACACTGACACTGCACAACGTGTACACTGACACTGCATAACATAATACACTGACACTACACTAAACAATGTGATACACTGACACTGCTCAATATGAGACATTGACACTGTACAACGTGATACACTAACACTGCGCAACACAACATACCGTGATACACTGACACTGCACACCGTGATATTCTGAGACTATACAACATGATACACTGACACTGCACAATGTGATAAACTGACACTGCACAACGTGATACGCTGATACTGCACAAAACAATGTGATACACTGACACTGCACAACACAAAGTGATACACTGTCACAACACAGCGTGATACACTGACACTGCACAACACAACGTGATACACTGACACTGCGCAAAACAATGTGATACACTGACACTGCACAACACAATGTGATACACTGACACTGCACAACACAAAGTGATACACTGTCACAACACAGCGTGATACACTGACACTGCACAACACAACGTGATACACTGACACTGCGCAAAACAATGATACACTGACACTGCACAACACAAAGTGATACACTGTCACAACACAGCGTGATACACAGACACTGCACAACACAATGTGATATACTGACACTGTGCAACACAACGTGACACACTGACACTGCACAACACAGCGTGATACACTGACACTGCACAACACAACGTGATACACTGACACTGCACAACACAACGTGACACACTGACACTGCACAACACAGCTTGACACTGCACAACAGCGTGACACGCTGACACTGCGCAGCACGTGACACACTGCACAACAGCGTGACACTTCACACACAACTTGACACACTGACACTGCACAACACAACGTGACACACTGACACTGCACAACACAAATTGACACTGCACAACACAACGTGACACACTGACACTGCACAACACAGCGTGACACATTGACACTGCACAACACAACGTGACACACTGACACTGCACAACACAAATTGACACACTGACACTGCACATCACAACGTGAACTGACACTGCACAACACAGCGTGACTCACTGACACTGCACAACACAACGTGACACACTGCCTGCACAACAGCGTGACACTGACACTGCACAACACAACGTGACACACACTGCACAATAAACAGCGTGACACACTGACACTGTGCAACACGTGACACACTGCACAACACAGTGTGATACTGATACTGCACAACACAACTTGACACACTGACACTGCACAACACAACGTGACACACACTGCACAACACGTGACACACTGACACTGCGCAACACGTGACACACTGCACAACACAGCGTGACACTGACACTGCACAACACAACTTGACACACTGACACTGCACAACACAACGTGACACACTGACACTGCACAACATAAATTGACACACTGACCCTGCACAACACAGCGTGACACACTGACACTGCACAACACAACGTGACACACTGCCTGCACAACACAGGGTGACACACTGACACTGCACAACACAACGTGACACACACTGCACAATAAACAGCGTGACACACTGACACTGCACAACACAACGTGACACACTGCACAACACAACGTGACATACTGACACTGTATGACACTACATAACGTGATATACTGACACTGCGCAACACAACGTGACACACTGACACTGCACAACACAACGTGATACACTGACACTGCGCAACACAACATGACACAGTGACAACGTGACATACTGACACTGCATGACACTACATAACGTGATATACTGACACTGCGCAACACAACGTGATACACCGACACTGCACAACACAACGTGACACACTGACACTGCACAACACAACGTGATACACTGACACTGCACAACACAACGTGATACACTGACACTGCGCAAAACAATGTGATACACTGTCACAGCACAGCGTGATACACTGACACTGCACAAACAAACGTGATACACTGACACTGCACAACACAAAGTGATACACTGTCACAACACAGCGTGATACACTGACACTGCACAACACAACGTGATACACTGACACTGCACAACACAACGTGATACACTGTCACAACACAACGTGATACACCGACACTGCACATCACAACGTGACACACTGACACTGCACAACACAACGTGATACACTGACACTGCACAACACAACATTATTCACTGACACTGCACAACACAACGTGACACACTGACACTGCACAATGTTATACATTGACACTGCACAACACAATGTGATACACTGACACTGCACAATACAACGTGACATACTGACACTGCACAATGTGATACACTGACACTGCACAACACAACGTTATTCACTGACACTGCACAACACAACGTGACACACTGACACTGCACAATGTGATACACTGACACTGCACAACACAATGTGATACACTGACACTGCACAACACAACGTGACACAGTGACACTGCACAATGTGATATACTGACACTGCACAACACAACGTTATTCACTGACACTGCACAACACAACGTGACACAGTGACACTGCACAATGTGATACACTGATACTGCAACACAGTGAGACATGTCATTGCTCAGTGTGATGTGCTGACGCTGCACAACATGGTAAAGTGATACTGCACGATGTGGTACTCTGACACAATGTGATACTGACACTGCACAACGCCATAGACTGACACTGCACAACGCCATACACTGACTTCACTACGCCATACACTGACACTGCACTACGCCATACACTGACTTCACTACGCCATACATTGACTTCACTACGCCATACACTGAAACTGCACTACGCCATAGACTGACACTGCACAACGCCATACACTGACTTCACTACGCCATACACTGACTTCACTACGCCATACACTGACTTCACTACGCCATACACTGACTTCACTACGCCATACACTGACTTCACTACGCCATACACTGACACTGCACTACGCCATAGACTGACACTGCACAACGCCATACACTGACTTCACTACGCCATACACTGACACTGCACTACGCCATAGACTGACACTGCACAACGCCATACACTGACTTCACTACGCCATACACTGACTTCACTACGCCATACACTGACTTCACTACGCCATACACTGACTTCACTACGTCATACACTGACTTCACTACGCCATACACTGACTTCACTACGCCATAGACTGACACTGCACTACGCCATACACTGACACTGCACTACGCCATACACTGACTTCACTACGCCATACACTGACACTGCACTACGCCATACACTGACAGTAAAATACTGACCAAACACTAAGGTAAAATACTGACGCAAAGCGACATAATAGACATACAACGGTGCTTCTGATCGCACGGTCGGATCCAGTCGTGTGTAGTTGCCTTTCATGACTATTGGGGGGTGTAATCTGCATATTAGACGTTACCTCTGCCGTTGGACCTCAATGTGGGGAGCCCTGTGTGAGTTGTGGGGGTCCTCCATGTTGGAATGACCAACACTCTGCAGTGGACCAGTTTGAGCAGTATTTGGCAATCACTGATTTATAGATGAGGGTCGGCAAGTACCAATGTAGGCAATAATGTAAGATGTGACTGTATGTCGCCATCATTACCGAGATAAGAAAAATGGAGTGGAGAATGTAGCAGACGGATTCTGAAAATGGTGGCAATGTGACACACAGGCTACATAGTCGCTGACTGACAATTAGATGGATCATGGCCTAGGAGAGATCAATAAATCTACGGGTGAACTCTATGGGACGCAGCGCTGAGCGACTCCTGAACATTTATCGTTATTACCTCACATTTATCGTTATTACCTCACATTTACCGTTATTACCTCACATTTACCGTTACTGCTTCACATTTACCGTTATTACCTCACATTTACCGTTATTACCTCACATTTATCGTTATTACCTCACATTTAATGTTATTACCTCACATTTACCGTTATTACCTCACATTTATCGTTATTACCTCACATTTACCGTTATTACCTCACATTTAATGTTATTACCTCACATTTACCGTTACTGCTTCACATTTATCGTTATTACCTCACATTTAATGTTATTACCTCACATTTAATGTTATTACCTCACATTTACCGTTACTGCTTCACATTTATCGTTATTACCTCACATTTACCGTTATTACCTCACATTTATCGTTATTACCTCACATTTAATGTTATTACCTCACATTTACCGTTACTGCTTCACATTTATCGTTATTACCTCACATTTATCGTTATTACCTCACATTTACCGTTATTACCTCACATTTATCGTTATTACCTCACATTTAATGTTATTACCTCACATTTAATGTTATTACCTCACATTTACCGTTACTGCTTCACATTTATCGTTATTACCTCACATTTAATGTTATTACCTCACATTTAATGTTATTACCTTACATTTACCGTTACTGCTTCACATTTATCGTTATTACCTCACATTTACCGTTACTGCTTCACATTTATCGTTATTACCTCACATTTATCGTTATTACCTCACATTTACCGTTATTACCTCACATTTAATGTTATTACCTCACATTTACCGTTATTACCTCACATTTATCGTTATTACCTCACATTTATCGTTACTGCCTCACATTTATCGTTATTACCTCACATTTACCGTTACTGCTTCACATTTATCGTTATTACCTCACATTTATCGTTATTACCTCACATTTACCGTTATTACCTCACATTTATCGTTATTACCTCACATTTAATGTTATTACCTCACATTTACCGTTATTACCTCACATTTATCGTTATTACCTCACATTTATCGTTACTGCCTCACATTTACCGTTATTACATACCTCCCAACTTTTGCAGATGGGAAAGAGGGACAAAGGTTGCGGCGCGCTCAGCGCGCCGCGCAAATTTTAGGCCGCGCCCCGGCCACACCCATTTCACAACTAGTCATACCCATGTCCACGCCCTGACCACACCCATTTAGCACTGGTGATCACACTGACTGTTACTGTGGGCACACTGGTACTGAGTAAAAGAAAGAACAGAGAGAAAAAAAACAGAAAGAAAGGAGATAAAGAAAGAAAGAGGGGAAAGCAACAAAGAACAGAGAGAAAGTAGAGAGAGAAAGAAATAAACAAAGAAAGGGAAGAGAAAGAACAGAGAGAAAAAAAACAAAGAGGGGAAAGAACAGAGATGGAGAAAGAAAGAGGGGAAAGAAAGAACAGAGAGAGAAAGAAAGAACAGAAAGAAAGAACAGAGAAAGAAAGAGGGGACAGAAAAAAAGAAGAGAAAAAAAGAAAGAGGGGGGAAAAAAGAACAGAGAGAAAAAAAAAACAGATGGGGGAAAAAAAGAACGAGAAAGAAAGAAAGAGAGGAAGAAAAAACAGAGGAGAAAAAAGAACAGAGAGGGGGGAGAAAGAGGGGAAAGAAAGAAAGCAGAGGGGGGAGAAAGAACGATAGAAAAAGAAAGAAAGAAAAGAGAGAAAAAAAGGGGACAGAAAGAATGAGAGAAAGAAAGAAAGGGGAAAGAAAAACAGAGGGGAAAGATGAAAGGGGGAAAGAAAGAACAGAGAGAGAAAAAAAAAGAAAAAAGAAAAAAAAGAGGGGAAAAAAAAGAACAGAGAGAGAAAAAAAAAAGAACAGAGAGAGAAAGAAAGAAGAGGGGAAGAACGAGAGAGAAAGAAAGAAAGGGGGGATGAAAGAACAGGAAAGGAAAAAGAAAAAAACAGGAGAGAAAAAGAGGGGGAAAAAAAAAAAGATCAAGGAAAAAGAAAGAGGGGGAAAGAAAGAAAAAAACAGGGAGAGAGAAAGAAAAGGGGAAAAAAAAAAAACAAAAAGAAAGAACAGGAGATAGAGAGAAAGAAAAATGGGAGAGAAGAAAGAAAGAGAAAGAAAGAACAGAAGAAGAGAAAGACAGAAAAAAAGAGGGGGAAAAAAAGAACAGGAGAAAGAAAGAACAGAGATGAAAGAAAGGGGGAAAGAAAGAAAGAGAGAAAGAAAAAAAAAGAAAGGAGAAAGAAAAAAAAGATGGGAAGAAAGAACAGAGAAAAGAAAGAAAGAACGAGAGAGAGAAAGAAAAAAGAGGGAAAAAAATAAGATTCTATAAGAAAATAGCACCGGCTCTAGAGGCCCGATCTGCTCACATGGCTGAATCCCCCATTCCCGGCGGGACATGGGATGGGTCTGAAAACATTCCCCGAAATGCCTCCTGGTTCCGTCACAATCCCTCCCGAAAATTTAAACCCTTTTCCGGGTTTTTTTTCCCCCCCG
>JARQOD010004445.1:0-54804 GCA_033576555.1 Oophaga sylvatica
ACCAACACCAGTCACTCCTGCACCCACACCACATATCCCAGCATACACCAGTCACAGCCCTGCACCCACACCACATATCCCAGCTACACCAAGCACAGCCTGAACCCACACCACATATCCCCATACACCAGCCACAGCCTGACCCCACCACATATCCAGCATACACCACCAGCCACAGCCCTGCAACCACACCACATACCCAGCATACCACCAGCACAGCCCTGACCCACACCACATATCCCAGCACACCACGCACAGCCCTGCACCCACACCACATATCCCAGCATCACCAGTCACAGCCCGCCCCACCCATATCCAGCATACACCAGTCACAGTCCTGCACCCACACCACATATCCCAGCATACACCAGTCACAGCCCTGCACCCCACACCACTATCCCAGCATCACCAGTCACACCCTGTACCCACACCACATCCCGCATACACCACACACATCCCTGACCCACACCACATATCCGACACACAC
This sequence comes from Oophaga sylvatica, assembly GCA_033576555.1. NCBI lineage: Eukaryota > Metazoa > Chordata > Amphibia > Anura > Dendrobatidae > Oophaga > Oophaga sylvatica. Next base: position 488 of record JARQOD010004445.1, read on the forward strand.
AGCCTGCACCACACAATATCCCACTACCAGCACACACCTCACCCCACCACAACCCAGCACACCAGTCACAGCCCTGCACCCACTCCACAATCCCAGCATACACCAGCACAGCCCTGCACCCACACCACATATCCCAGCATACACCAGCACAGCCCTGACCCACACCACATATCCCAGCATACACCAGTCACAGCCCTGCACCCACACCACATATCCCAGCATACACCAGCACAGCCCTGACCCACACCACATATCCCAGCATACACCAGCACGCCCCACCACACCACATCCATCACACCCACATCCAGCACCCACCACACCACATATCCCAGCATACACCAGTCACAGCCCTGTACCCCACCAATATCCCGCATACCAGTCACAGCCCTGCACCCACACCACAATCCCAGCATCTACCACACACAGCCCTGCACCCACACCACATATCCCAGCATACACACAGTCACAGCCCTGCACCCACACCACATATCCCAGCATACACCAGCCACAGCCCTGACCCACACCACATATCCCAGCATACACCAGTCACAGCCCTGCACCCACACCACATATCCCAGCATACACCAGCCACAGCCCTGCACCCACACCACATATCCCAGCATACACCAGTCACAGCCCTGCACCCACACCATATCCCAGCATACACCAGCACAGCCCCTGCACCCACCACCACATATCCCAGCTACACACAGTCAAGCCCTGACCCACACCACTATCCCAGCATACACCCAGTCACAGCCCTGCACCCACACCACATATCCCAGCATACACACAGTCACAGCCCTGCACCCACACCACATATCCCAGCATACACCAGTCACAGCCTGCACCACACCACATATCCCAGCATACACAGTCACAGCCCCACCCACACCACATATCCCAGCATCACCACCACAGCCCTGCACCCACACCACATATCCCAGCATACACCAGCACAGTACCCACACACATTCCAGCATACCTGCAAGCCCTGCACACACACATATCCAGCATACACCAGCACAGCCTGCACCCACACCACATATCCAGCTACACCAGCCAGCCTGCACCACACACATATCCCAGCATGCACCATCACAGTCCCTGCCCCACACCACATATCCAGCATACACACGTCACAGCCTCCACCCACACCACATATCCCAGCATACACCAGTCACAGCCTGACCCACACCACATATCCAGCATACACCAGTCACAGCCCTGCACCCACACCACATATCCCAGCATACACCAGTCACAGCCCTGCACCCACACCACATATCCCAGCATACACCAGTCACAGCCCTGCACCCACACCACATATCCCAGCACTCACCGTCACAGCCCTGCACCCACACACCATACCCAGCATACACACCAGTCACAGCCCTGCACCCACACCACATATCCCAGCATACACCAGTCACAGCCCTGCACCCACACCACATATCCCAGCATACACCATCACAGCCCTGCACCCACACCACATATCCCAGCATACACCAGCACAGCCCTGCACCCACATCCACATATCCCAGCATACACCAGCACAGCCTGCACCCACACCACATATCCCAGCATACACACAGTCACAGCCCTGCACCCACACCACATATCCCAGCATACACAGTCACAGCCCTGCACCCACACCACATATCCCAGCATACACCAGTCACAGCCCTGCACCCACACCACATATCCCAGCATACACCAGTCACAGCCTGCACCCACACCACATATCCCAGCATACACCCAGTCACAGCCTGCACCCACCACATATCCCAGCATACACACAGTCACAGCCCTGCACCCACACCACATATCCCAGCATACACACGTCACAGCCTGCACCCACACCACATATCCCAGCATACACCAGTCACAGCCCTGCACCCACACACATATCCCAGCATACACCAGCCCAGCCCTGACCCACACCACATATCCCAGCATCACCACAGTCACAGCCCTGACCCACACCACATATCCCAGCATACACCAGCCACAGTCCCTGCACCACACCACATATCCCAGCATACCACCAGTCACAGCCCTGCACCCACACCACATATCCCAGCATACACCCAGTCACAGCCTGCACCCACACCACATATCCCAGCATCACCAGTCACAGCCCTGCACCCACACCACATATCCGCATACACAGTCCAGCCCTGCACCCACACCACATATCCCAGCATACACCCAGCTCACAGCCACTGCACCCACACCACATATCCCAGCATCACCACAGTCACAGCCCTGCACCCACACCACATATCCCAGCATACACCAGTCACAGCCCTGCACCCACACCACATATCCCAGCATACACCAGTCACAGCCTGCACCCACACCACATATCCCAGCATACACCAGTCACAGCCCTGACCCACACCACATATCCCAGCATACACCAAGTCACAGCCCTGCACCCACACCACATATCCCAGCATACACCAGTCACAGCCCTGCACCCACACCACATATCCCAGCATACACCAGTCACAGCCCTGCACCCACACCACATATCCCAGCATACACCAGTCACAGCCCTGCACCCACACCACATATCCCAGCATACACCCAGTCACAGCCCTGCACCCACACCACATATCCCAGCATACACCAGTCACAGCCCTGCACCCACACCACATATCCCAGCATACACCAGTCACAGCCTGCACCCACACCACATATCCCAGCATACACCAGCCACAGCCCTGCACCCACACCACATATCCCAGCATACACACAGTCACAGCCCTGCACCCACACCACATATCCCAGCATACACCAGTCCACAGCCCTGCACCCACACCACATATCCCAGCATACACCAGTCACAGCCCTGCACCCACACCACATATCCAGCATACACCAGTCACAGCCCTGCACCCACACCACATATCCCAGCATACCCAGTCACACGCCCTGCACCCACACCACATATCCCCGCATACACCAGTCACAGCCCTGCACCCACACCACATATCCCAGCATACACCAGTCACAGCCCTGCACCACACACCACATATCCCAGCATACACCAGTCACAGCCCTGCACCCACACCACATATCCCAGCATACACCAGTCACAGCCCTGCACCCACACCACATATCCCAGCATACACCAGTCACAGCCCTGCACCCACACCACATATCCCAGCATACACACAGTCACAGCCCTGCACCCACACCACATATCCCAGCATACACCAGTCACAGCCCTGCACCCACACCACATATCCCAGCATACACCAGTCACAGCCCTGCACCCACACCACAATACCCAGCATACACCAGTCACAGCCCTGTACCCACACCACATATCCCAGCATCACCAGCACAGCCCTGCACCCACACCACATATCCCAGCATACACCAGTCACAGCCCTGCACCCACACCACATATCCCAGCATACACCAGCCACAGCCCTGCACCCACACCACATATCCCAGCATGCACCAGTCACAGCCCTGCACCCACACCACATATCCCAGCATACACCAGCACAGCCCTGCACCCACACCACATATCCCAGCATCACCAGCCACAGCCCTGCACCCACACCACATATCCCAGCATCACCAGTCACAGCCTGCACCCACACCACATATCCCAGCATGCACCACAGTCACAGCCCTGCACCCACACCACATATCCAGCATACACCAGTCACAGCCCTGCACCACACCACATATCCCAGCATACACCAGTCACAGCCCTGCACCCACACCACATATCCCAGCATACACCAGCCACAGCCCTGCACCACACCACATATCCCAGCATACACACAGTCACAGCCCTGCACCCACACCACATATCCCAGCATACACCAGTCACAGCCCTGTCACCCACACCACATATCCCAGCATCACCAGCACAGCCTGCACCCACACCACATATCCAGCATACACAGCACAGCCACTGCACCCACACCACATATCCCAGCATACACCAGTCACAGCCCTGCACCCACACCACATATCCCAGCATACACCAGTCACAGCCCTGCACCCACACCACATATCCCAGCATACACCAGTCACAGCCCTGCACCCACACTACATGTCAGCATGGTGCATGCTGGGACTTGTACTGACCTGCCTTCAGCCATTGTATGGTGGGCTTCTCGCGGCCGGTGGCGGAGCAGTGCACCGTGGCCTCTCTGTCCAGCTCCATACACTGATGGGGTTGGGGGGGAGGGGTGAACTTTAAATTCTCTGCAGCACAAAGGACATAAGGTGAAGAACCCCCGACATGATGGCCATCAGCATGACATGGAGGAGACGAGCGCTCGCTCACCATGCACCAGGACCCGCGCCTGCGCCTCTATGCTGCCCGCCGGCGTGCTGCTCTTACAGGTGTAGACCGTGCCATCATAAACCTCCACATTCACAATCTTCAGAGTCCCGTTCTGAAAAACCTCGTAACGAGAGTCCTGTGAGAAGGGGGCCATGAAAGTAAGCACTGACCGAATTAGGGGACCCAGATCACCAGTGAGGGCCACAAATAAGATCCAAACACTCACCTCCCCGGAGATGGGATTCCATTACGGTACCAGGAGACACTCGGCTCCAGTGAAGCTCGGCTTAGACAATGAAGAAATCCAGACCGTCCCTCATCCATCCCTGTGTCCCGAGGCCTCTCAACCCACTGTGGAGACGCTAGAAGATGGGAGGAAGGGTGAGAGGTTGGCCAAAAAATGAGCGAGGGGCGGAAGAAGGTGACAAGAGAAAGAGGGAAGGAGGAGGTGATGGGAAATAGCGAGCGAGGGTCGGGAGGAGGTGACGGGAAATAGCGAGCGAGGGTCGGGAGGAGGTGACAGGAAATAGCGAGCGAGGGTCGGGAGGAGGTGACAGGAAATAGCGAGCGAGGGTCGGGAGGAGGTGACAAGAGCGAGCGAGGGACGGGAGGAGGTGACAAGAGCGAGCGAGGGTCGGGAGGAGGTGACAAGAGAGAGCGAGGGTCGGGAGGAGGTGACAAGAGAGAGCGAGGGTCGGAGAAGGTGACAAGAGCGAGCGAGGGTCGGGAGGAGGTGACAAGAGCAAGCGAGGGTCGGAAGGAGGTGACAAGACGAGCGAGGGTCGGAAGGAGGTGACAAGAGCGAGCGAGGGTCGGAAGGAGGTGACAAGAGCGAGCGAGGGTCGGAAGGAGGTGACAAGAGCGAGGGTCGAGAGGAGGTGACGGGAAAGAGCGAGCGAGGGTCGGGAGGAGGTGACGGGAAAGAGCGAGCAAGGGTCGGGAGGAGGTGACGGAAAGAGCGAGCAAGGGTCGGGAGGAGGTGACGGAAAGAGCGAGCGAGGGTTGGGAGAGGTGACAAGAGCGAGCGAGGGTCGGGAGGAGGTGACAAGAGCGAGCGAGGGTCGGGAGGAGGTGACAAGAGCGAGCAAAGGTCGGAAGGAGGTGACAAAAGCGAGCGAGGGTCGGGAGGAGGTGACAAAGTGAGCGAGGGTCGAGAGGAAGTGACGGGACAGCGAGGGTCGGGAGGAGGTGAAGGGAAAGAGCGAGTGAGGGTCGGGAGGAGGTGACAAAAGCGAGCGAGGGTCGGGAGGAGGTGACAAAGTGAGCGAGGGTCGAGAGGAAGTGACGGGACAGCGAGGGTCGGAGGAGGTGAAGGGAAAGAGCGAGTGAGGGTTGGGAGGAGGTGACAAGAGCGAGCGAGGGTCGGGAGGAGGTGACAAGAGCGAGCGAGAGGTCGGGAGGAGGTGACAAGAGCGAGCAAAGGTCGAAGGAGGTGACAAAAGTCGAGCGGGGTCGGGAGGAGGTGACAAAGTGAGCGAGGGTCGAGAGGAAGTGACGGGACAGCGAGGGTCGGGAGGAGGTGAAGGGAAAGAGCGAGTGAGGGTCGGAGGAGGTGACAAAAGCGAGCGAGGGTCGGGAGGAGGTGACAAAGTGAGCGAGGGTCGAGAGGAAGTGACGGGACAGCGAGGGTCGGGAGGAGGTGAAGGGAAAGAGCGAGCGAGGGTCGGAAGGAGGTGACAAAAGCGAGCGAGGGTCGGGAGGAGGTGACAAAGTGAGCGAGGGTCGAGAGGAAGTGACGGACAGCGAGGGTCGGGAGGAGGTGAAGGGAAAGAGCGAGTGAGGGTCGGGAGGAGGTGACAAGAGCGAGCGAGGGTCGGGAGGAGGTGACAAGAGCGAGCGGGTCGGGAGGAGGTGACAGGAAATAGCGAGCGAGGGTCGGGAGGAGGTGACAGGAAAAGCGAGGAGGTCGGAGGAGGTACAAGAGCGAGCGAGGGTCGGAGGAGGTGACAGAGGAGACGAGGGTCGGAGGAGGTGACAAGAGCGAGCGAGGGTCGGGAGGAGGTGACAAAGAGCGAGGGCGAGGGTCGGAGGGGGGGGTGACAAAGGCGAGGGTCGGGAGGAGGTGACAAGAGCGAGCGAGGTCGGGAGGAGTGACAAGAGAGCGAGGGTCGGAGGAGGTGACAAGAGCGAGCGAGGGTCGGAGGAGGTGACAAGAGCAAGCGAGGTCGGAGGAGGTGACGAAACAGCGACGAGGGTCGGAGGAGGTGACAAGAGGGCGAGGGTCGGGAGGAGGTGACAAGACAGCAGGGTCGGAAGGAGGGAAAGAGCGAGGGTCGGAGGAGGGAAAGAGCGAGAGGTCGGGAGGAGGTGACGGGACAGCGAGGACGGAGGAGGCGAAGGAAGAGCGAGGTCGGAGGAGACGGGAAAGAGCGAGGGTGGGAGGAGGCGACGGAAAGAGCGAGGGTCGGAGAGGCGACAAGAAAGCGAGCAGGGTCGGGAGAGGTGAAAAGAGCGAGCAGGTAGGGAGGAGGGACGGACGAGCGAGGGTCGGGAGAGGCGACGGAAAGCGAGCGAGGTTGGAGGAGGCGACAGAAAGAGCGAGGGTGGGAGACGACGGGAGAGGTCGGGAGGAGGCGAAGGAGAAAAGCGAGAGGTCGAGGGTGAAGGAGGAGGTCGAGGAGGTGAAGAGAGCGAGGGTCGGAGGGGGTGAGGGAAAGAGCGAGGGTCGGGAGGAGGGAAAGAGCGAGCGAGGGTCGGGAGGAGGCGACGGAAAACGAGCGAGGGTCGGAGAGGGACAAGCGAGCGGGTCGGGAGGAGGGAAAGAGCGAGCGAAGGTCGGGAGGAGGTGACAAGAGCGAGCGAGGTCGGAGAGGTGACGGCGAGAGGTCGGGAGGAGGTGCGGGACGGAGGAGAGAAAGCGAGCGAGGGTCGGAGGAGGCGACAGAAGCGAGCGAGGGTCGGGAGGAGCGAGAAAGAGTAGCGAGGGTGGGAGGAGGCGACGAGGAGGAGTAGAAGGTCGAAGAGGGACAAAGCGAGCGGGTCGGAGGAGGTGACAGGAGAGCGAGGGTCGGAAGGAGGGAAGAGCGAGCGAGGTCTGGAGGAGGTGAGGAAGGCGAGCGAGGGACGGAGAGGACAAGAGGAGCGAGGTCGGGAGGAGGGAAGAGCACGAGGTCGGGGAGGGACAAGAGACGAGGTCGGAGAGGTGACAAGACGGCGAGGGTCGGGAGAGTGCGAGCGGGGAGTCGAAGGAGGGACGAAAGCGAGGGTCGGGAGGTCAAGGCGAGCGAGGGCGGGAGAGAGGACGAGGCGAGGAGTCAGGAGGAAGGCAAAGGCATGAAAGAGCGAAGGGTGGGAGAGGTGAGACAAGGGAAAGGTCGGGAGAGGTGGGAGCGAGACGAGGAAGGAGGAGCGAGAGTCGGAGGAGGGACGGAGAAGAGCGAAGGTCGGAAGAGGGACGGAAAGAGCGAGAGAGCGAGAGAGCGGGAGGAGTGACGGAAAGAGCGAGGAGGTGGGAGGAGGCGACGAAAGGCGAGAGGGGGGAGAGCGAGAAAAAGCAGCGAGGTCGGGAGAGACAGGAGAAGAGCGTAGCTCGAGGATGCAGTCTGCGAAGCGGGTCGAGGTGTGGAGCGGCAGCAAGGTGAGGCGCGCATCAGAGGATAGACAAATTGCGGTCGGATGACGACGGGCACGGGTCGGAGCGGTAGGAAGCGACGTCGGAGGGACAAGAGCGGCGAGGGTCGGGGAGGCAGAAAACGAGCAGGGTCGGGAGGAGCTGACAAGAGCGAGCGAGGGTCGGGAGGAGCTGACAAGGGTGAGCGAGGGTCGGGAGAGTGAGTGTGGGGAGGAGTGACGTGCGGCGGGAGGAGGGGGCAACAGAGAGAGGGAAGAAGGGCGGTAGGGGTGGAGGAAGGGTGAGTGAGGGGACAAGGACTGAGCGAGTGTGGGAGGGGGCAATGAGTGGGGGGAGGAAGGGCGAGCGGGGTGGAGAAGGGGAAGTGAGTTGGGGGTCAAAGGAGCGAGCGAGGAGCAGGAGGAAGATGCAAGAAGAGCATTTGAGGGAGCAGAGGGAAGAGAGTAATGAGCGAGAGGTGAGGACAAGTGAAAGGTGGGAGGAAGGTGTGGGCGAGAGGAGGAAGGAGGGGCAAGCGAGAGGAGTAAGGAGGATGAAAGCGAAAGGCGGAAAAAGGGAGCGAGCAAGAGGCAGAAGTGGAGCGAGAGAGCGCCGGAAGGAGGAGAGAGAGGCAGAAAGAGGGGGCGAGCAACAGGCTGAAGAAAGGGGGGGACGAGCGAGAGGCGGAGGTGAGCAAGGGGTAAGAGGACAGGGAGAGGAGACTCTTACTCGCTACGGTGACCTGCATGTCCTGTCGGCGCGTCCCCGCGGTGTTGGAGGCCTGGCAGCTGTATGTTCCCGCGTCCATCTCAGTTATGGGACTGAAGACTAAATCATTGGCGTCCTGGTGCACCCGGCCCTGCGCTGGTATTCGCTCCCCACTCCTTGTCCACCACACGGCGGGCAGCGGCTGGCCTCGTGGCCGATCACACGCGATACGCTGTATAGTGTCTGCGATTAGGACCCGCGGGTAGAATGGTGGCATCTCGTCTATCTCTGTGGAAAATGTACGAGGTCAGAAAGGCTGACAAGCGCCCACCTAGCTGACCCTCACATCTCACCTGCCAAGCTAAGAGTGGCTTTGAGGACCACTTGCGTCCCCCTCAGTCCAGTGCCCACGCAGCGATAAGTCCCGTTATTGCGCTGCCTCACGGAGGTGATGAGCAAAGAGCCATTCTGGAAAACTGTAATCCTGCAGGAAGGAGGCGCAAACATTTATCAGTAATGACCCGGCCTCCACCAGTGTACCGTGTCACTGCTCCCACACCACCCGGCCTCCACCAGTGTATCGTGTCACTGCCCCCACACCACCCGGCCTCCACCAGTGTATCGTGTCACTGCCCCCACACCACCCGGCCTCCACCAGTGTACCGTGTCACTGCTCCCACACCACCCGGCCTCCACCAGTGTATCGTGTCACTGCCCCCACACCACCCGGCCTCCACCAGTGTATCGTGTCACTGCCCCCACACCACCCGGCCTCCACCAGTGTATCGTGTCACTGCCCCCACACCACCCGGCCTCCACCAGTGTACCGTGTCACTGCTCCCACACCACCCGGCCTCCACCAGTGTATCGTGTCACTGCCCCCACACCACCCGGCCTCCACCAGTGTATCGTGTCACTGCCCCCACACCACCCGGCCTCCACCAGTGTACATGTCACTGCTCCCACACCATCCGGACTCCACCAGTGTAACATGTCACTGCTCCCACACAACCCGGCCTCCACCAGTGTACCGCGTCACTGCTCCCACACCACCCGGCCTCCACCAGTGTAACATGTCACTGCTCCCACACCACCCGGCCTCTACCAGTGTACCATGTCACTGCTCCCACACCACCCGGCCTCCACCAGTGTACCGTGTCACTGCCCCCACACCACCCGGCCTCCACCAGTGTGTACCGTGTGACTGCCCCCACACCACCCGGCCTCCACCAGTGTACCGTGTCACTGCCCCCACAACACCCGGTCTCCACCAGTGTACCGTGTCACTGCCCCCACGCCACCCGGCCTCCACCAGTGTACCGTGTCACTGCTCCCACACCACCCGGCCTCCACCAGTGTAACATGTCACTGCTCCCACACCACCCGGCCTCTACCAGTGTATCGTGTCACTGCTCCCACACCACCCGACCTCCACCAGTGTATCGTGTCACTGCTCCCACACCACCCGGCCTCTACCAGTGTACCATGTCACTGCTCCCACACCATCCGGACTCCACCAGTGTAACATGTCACTGCTCCCACACTACCCGGCCTCCACCAGTGTACCATGTCACTGCTCCCACACCATCCGGACTCCACCAGTGTAACATGTCACTGCTCCCACACCACCCGGCCTCCACCAGTGTACCGTCACTGCTCCCACACCATCCGGACTCCACCAGTGTAACATGTCACTGCTCCCACACACCCGGCCTCCACCAGTGTACCATGTCACTGCTCCCACACCATCCGGACTCCACCAGTGTAACATGTCACTGCTCCCACACAACCCGGCCTCCACCAGTGTACCGGTCACTGCTCCCACACCACCCGGCCTCCACCAGTGTAACATGTCACTGCCCCACAACACCCGGCCTCACCAGTGTACCGTGTCACTGCTCCCACACCACCCGGCCTCCACCAGTGTAACCTGTCACTGCTCCCACACCACCCGGACTCCACCAGTGTAACATGTCACTGCTCCCACACAACCCGGCCTCCACCAGTGTACCGTCACTGCTCCCACACCACCCGGCCTCCACCAGTGTACTGTCACTGCTCCCACACCACCCGGCCTCTACCAGTGTACCAGTGTCACTGCTCCCACACCACCCGGCCTCCACCAGTGTACCGTGTCACTGCCCCCACACCATCCCGGCCTCCACCAGTGTACCGTGTCACTGCCCCACACCACCCGGCCTCCACCAGTGTACCGATGTCACTGCTCCCACAACACCCGGTCTCCACCAGTGTAACGTGTCACTGCCCCCACACCACCGGCCTCCACCAGTGTACCGTGTCACTGCTCCCACACCACCCGGCCTCCACCAGTGTAACATGTCACTGCTCCCCACACACCCGGCCTCACCAGTGTATCGTGTCACTGCTCCCACACCACCCGGACCTCCACCAGTGTACGATGTCACTGCTCCCACACCACCCGGCCTCACCAGTGTACGGTCACTGCTCCCACACCACCCGACCTCCACCAGTGTAACATGTCACTGCTCCCACACCATCCGGACTCTACCAGTGTAACATGTCACTGCTCCCACACTACCCGGCCTCCACCAGTGTACATGTCACTGCTCCCACACCATCCGGACTCCACCAGTGTAACATGTCACTGCTCCCACACACCCGGCCTCCACCAGTGTACCATGTCACTGCTCCCACACCACCGGACTCCACCAGTGTAACATGTCACTGCTCCCACACACCCGGCCTCCACCAGTGTACAGCGTCACTGCTCCCACACCACCCGGCCTCCACCAGTGTAACATGTCACTGCTCCCACACCACCCGGCCTACCAGTGTACCGTGTCACTGCTCCCACACCACCCGGCCTCCACCAGTGTAACATGTCACTGCTCCCACACCACCCGGCCTCCACCAGTGTACCGTGTCTCTGCTCCCACACCCACCCATCCTCCACCAGTGTACCGTGTCACTGCCCCACACCACCCGGTCCTCCACCAGTGTAACATGTCACTGCTCCCACACCACCGCCTCACCAGTGTATCGTGTCACTGCTCCCACACCACCGGACTCCACCAGTGTACATGTCACTGCTCCCACACCTACCCGGCCTCCACCAGTGTACCATGTCACTGCTCCCACACCACCCGCCTCCACCAGTGTACCGGTCACTGCTCCCACACCACCGGACTCCACCAGTGTAACATGTCACTGCTCCCACACACCCGGCCTCCACCAGTGTAACATGTCACTGCTCCCACACCACCCGGCCTCCACCAGTGTACGTGTCTCTGCTCCCACACCACCCGCCTCCACCAGTGTACCGTGTGACTGCCCCCACACCATCCGGACTCCACCAGTGTAACATGTCACTGCTCCCACCAACCCGGACCTCCACCAGTGTATCGTGTCACTGCTCCCACACCACCGGACTCCACCAGTGTAACATGTCACTGCTCCCACACCTACCCGGCCTCCACCAGTGTACCGTGTCACTGCTCCCACACCACCCGGCCTCCACCAGTGTAACATGTCACTGCTCCCACACCACCCGGCCTCCACCAGTGTACCGTGTCTCTGCTCCCACACCACCCAGCCTCTACCAGTGTACCGTGTCACTGCCCCACACCACCCGTCCTCCACCAGTGTACCGTGTGACTGCCCCCACACCACCCGGTCTCCACCAGTGTAACATGTCACTGCTCCCACACCACCCGGCCTCCACCAGTGTACCGTGTCACTGCTCCCACACCACCCAGCCTCCACCAGTGTACCGTGTGACTGCCCCCACACCACCCGGCCTCCACCAGTGTACCGCGTCACTGCCCCCACACCACCCGGCCTCCACCAGTGTACCGTGTGACTGCCCCCACACCACCCGGCCTCCACCAGTGTACCGTGTCACTGCTCCCACACCACCCGGCCTCCACCAGTGTACCGTGTCACTGCTCCCACACCACCCGGCCTCTACCAGTGTACCGTGTCACTGCCCCACACCACCCATCCTCCACCAGTGTACCGTGTGACTGCCCCCACACCACCCGGCCTCCACCAGTGTAACATGTCACTGCTCCCACACCACCCGGCCTCCACCAGTGTACCGTGTCACTGCTCCCACACCACCCGGCCTCTACCAGTGTACCGTGTCACTGCCCTCACACCACCCGTCCTCCACAAGTGTAACATGTCACTGCCCCCACACCACCCGACCTCCACCAGTGTAAGACGTAACCAGCCCTCGCTCACCGGGACTTGTTACTCAGTGGAGTGTCTCTAAAAAGCCACTCAAGAGTTGGTGGTGGGACGGCGGAGAATCGGCAGTGGAACATGGCGTCCTCATTCTCCATCACAATCTGATCCTCAGGTCCAATCTCCACCTGCGGGAAACTCTCATCTACAGGAGCAAATAGCAGAGGACAACGTCTGACAACACATCACAGGACCCCCGTGCTACACCCGTCACGCACAGGACCCCCACCACGCACAGGACACCCGTGCTACACCCGTCACGCACAGGACCCCCACCACGCACAGGACACTCGTGCTACACCCGTCACGCACAGGAATTCCGTGCTACACCTGTCACGCACAGGACCCCCCACCACGCACAGGACACTCGTGCTACACCCGTCACGCACAGGACACTCGTGCTACACCCGTCACGCACAGGAATTCTGTGCTACACCTGTCACGCACAGGAATTCTGTGCTACACCTGTCACGCACAGGACCCCCACCACGCACAGGACACTCGTGCTACACCCGTCACGCACAGGAATTCTGTGCTACACCCGTCACGCACAGGACCCCGCACAGTACCTCCCCCACCACGTACAGGACTCCCGTGCTACACCCGTCGCTCACAGGACCCCCCACCACGCACAGTACCCCCCCACCACGCACAGAACTCCCATGCTACACCCGTCACGCACAGGACCCCCCACCACGCACAGTACCCCCCCCACCACGCACAGGACTCCCGTGCTACACCCGTCACGCACAGGACCCCTCCACCACACACAGGACTCCCGTGCTACACCCGTCGCTCACAGGACCCCCACCACGCACAGGACCCCCAGCACACCGATGATGTTGAGGCTGAAGTTGTGGTTGCTGCAGATGTCTCCCGCCGCGTTGTGTGCACAGCAGTAATACTCGGCGCTGTCGTCGGGGCCGGCACTCCGGATCGTCAGCGTCCGCTCCTTGCTGTTGATGCTGTAGATGGGGCCACTGTCCATCGAGGTTCCGCCTCTGAACCACTGACAGATGGGTCTAGAAGTAACAGTGGATGAGAGGACAACGGCACAGGAAGACGTGACGGGAGACGAAGTGCGCAGGATCTTACCTGGGGTGTCCATCGATGTGGCAGCGCAGTATGACCGGGGACTGACTCTGGATGTCACCGACGCTGGCCGGACTCTGCAGGGACACCGGGCCACTCTCTATCCCTGCAATGTGAACACGTGAGCCCTCGCTTTAGCCACACAAGACTCTCCGCACCAACCACCACTTACACTTAATATTGAAGGAGGCGTTGGCGCTGCGCCCCTCCTCGTCGGTGGCCAGATCCCTCGCCACACACTGGAAGGTTCCTGCGTCCAGTCTCCGGTCCACAGCGGTAATAGTCAGACTTCCGCCCTCATGAAAGCGCCGCTCTGTGTCTTCCACAGGTAGCCCGTTCTGCAACCACTCAAACTGCACCCTGGAGGCGCCGTCCACCTCACAGCGCAGGAAAGCACTGCGGCCGTGCAAGGCATCCTGGGAAGATGGCTGCTTGATGAAAACAATGGCGCTGCTGGTGCTGAGAGCTGCAAAGACAGATAACGGTTAGCAAGAAGCAACCACAGGCAGTGCCAGGACGGTGGGCATCAGACGGGGCGCCGCAGAAGACGCGGCCCGTAACTAAATCCCCCAAAGTGTGCACCACGGCCAAAACTGAGGAGTCCTAAAGAGTGCACCACGGCCAAAACTGAGGAGTCCTAAAGAGTGCACCAAAGCCAAAACTGAGGAGTCCTAAAGAGTGCACCACGGCCAAAACTGAGGAGTCCTAAAGAGTGCACCACGGCCAAAACTGAGGAGTCCTAAAGAGTGCACCACGGCCAAAACTGAGGAGTCCTAAAGAGTGCACCACGGCCAAACATCACCAGTACCAATATCGGCGCATAAAGCCAGCAACGACACCACAAAACCACAGGAGTCATCGCCAGCCCAGTCAGAGCACGGGGCCCCGGAAACACCACACGTGCCACAGAGTACTAGGAGCCCCAGAAGCAATGCAAAATGTTGTCAGGAATGGACAGGCAGGTCACCAAAAACAAGAACTGTCACCACCTGCTCCAACTGAGCAAGACCAGGTCATGAGCTCCTCATCGCTCCACACTCTTTTCAGCTCCACGCTCTTTTCTCTCCTCCTCCATCTCTTCTCTATCTCTCTTCCTCCATCTCTTCTGTCTCCTCTCCTCCTCCATCTCTCACCTCTCCATCTTTTCTCTCTCCACCGCCTTCTCTATCTCTCTTCCTCCATCTCTTCTCTCTCCTCCTCCATCTCTCTTCTCTCACCTCCTCCTCTATCTCTCTTCCTCCATCTCTTCTGTCTCTTCTCCTCCTTCATCGCTCTTCTCTCACCTCCATATCTTCTCTCACCTCCATATCTTCTCTCACCTCCATTTCTCCTCTCTATCTCTCTTCGTCCATCTTTTCTCTCCTCATCTCGCTTCTCTGTCCTCCTCATCCATCTCTTCTCCCCTCCATCTCTTCTCTCTCCTCCTCCATCTGGTTTCCTCCATCTCTTCTCTCTCCTCCTCCATCTCTCTTCTCCCATCTCTTCTCTCTCCTCATCCTCAATCTCTCTTCTCCTCAATCTCTCTTCTCCTTCAGCTCTCTTCTCCTTCAGCTCTCTTCCTCCATTTCTCCTCTCTCCTCCTCCATCTCTTCTCTGTCCTCCATCTCTTCTCTGTCCTCCATCTCTTCTCTCCTCCATCTCTCATCCTCCATTTCTCCTCTCTCCTCCTCAATCTTTCTTCTCTCCTACTCCATCTCTTCTCTCTCCTCCTTCTCCATGTCTTGTCTTTCCTTCTCCATGTCTTCTCCCCCCTCCTCTCCCCCTCCTCCATGTCTTCTCTCTCCTCCTCCTCTTCTCCCCCCCCTCCATCTCTTCTCATCCATGTCTTCTCTCAACTCCTCCAAGTCTTCTCCCCCTCCTCCATGTCTTCTCTCTCCGCCATGTCTTCTCTCTCTCCTCCTCCTCCTCCTCCATGTCCTCTCTCTTCCTCCTCCATGTCTTCTCTCTCCTCCTCCATGTCCTCTCTCTTCCTCCTCCATGTCCTCTCTCTTCCTCCTCCATGTCCTCTCTCTTCCTCCTCCATGTCCTCTCTCTTCCTCCTCCATGTCCTCTCTCTTCCTCCTCCATGTCCTCTCTCTTCCTCCTCCATGTCCTCTCTCTTCCTCCTCCATGTCCTCTCTCTTCCTCCTCCATGTCCTCTCTCTTCCTCCTCCATGTCTTCTCTCTCCTCCTCCTCTATGTCCTCTCTCTTCCTCCGCCATGTCTTCTCCCCCTCCTCCATGTCTTCTCTCTCTTCCTCCATCTCTTCTCTCTCCTCTATCTCTCTTCTCCCCCTCCATCTCTTCTCTCTCCTCATCCATGAAATATGATGTCATTGGAATCACTGAGACTTGGTGGGACGATACACATGATTGGAATACAAGGCTAGAAGGATACAACTTATTTGCAAGAAACAGACTTGATAAACGAGGAGGAGGTGTCGCATTGTATGTTAGAAAAGCGTATATCTGCACAGAGATTGACGCTTCAGAGACTGGGAGTTCTGTGGAAACTGTTTGGGTAAGAATACAAGGACAGAACAATGGAAAGGACACCATTGTAGGCATTTACTACAGGCCGCCTGTGCAAGCTGAAGATATGGATGAACTCTTTATGCATCAAATGGCTAAGTTCTCCAAAAAATATGACATAGTGGTGATGGGAGATTTCAACTATCCAGACATTTGTTGGGAATCTCTCTCAGGCAAAACTAACAGGTCCAGGAAATTCTTATCCTCTCTTGCTGACAACTTTATCTTCCAAAAGGTAATGGAGAAAACAAGGGGATCTGCTACCTTGGATCTAATCCTCATAAACAGGGAGGAAATGGTGGAGGAGGTAAGAGTGGCTGGGACCCTAGGAGGTAGTGACCATGCTATTTTAGAATTTTGGATAACAAGAGGAGGAAGACCTGTGAAGACTCAGACGTCAAGGTTAGATTTCAGAAAGGCAGATTTTAAGGAACTCAGAAAGAGAATTGGAGGGATCCAATGGCTGGATATCCTTAAGGACAAAAATGTCCAGGAAGGATGGAAAATCTTGAAAAATGAGATTCTCAAAGCACAATCGTTAACAATTCCGAAAAGAGTGAAGAATGGGAAGCATTTAAGGAAACCAGGATGGATGAACATAGAACTTAAACACATGCTAAAAAGGAAGAAAGAAATGTTTATCAAATGGAAAGAGGGAGGCATATCTAAAGAAGAATATAATGCTGTCTGCAGAACCTGCAGGGCACAAATCAGATTATCTAAAGCTGACAATGAATTAAGGCTTGCAAGTGACGTCAAAAGCAACAAAAAAGGATTTTGGGGATACGTCAAAAGTAAAAGAAAAGTCAAAGATGCTATAGGATTTTTACAGGATGAAAATGATGAAATGGTAAGACAGGATGTTGAGAAGGCTGAACTTTTAAATTCCTATTTTGCATCTGTTTTCTCAGAAAAGAAATGTAACATCAACTGATCTTCACTGTCCTATTAAAGGAATAGAAGAATCCAGGATATCTATAAACAGAAAGACAGTGAGGAAACACTTAGCTAACCTAAATGAATTCAAGTCTCCAGGTCCAGATGAATTACACCCCAGAGTACTGAAGGAGATAGCAGAAGACATTTTTGAACCACTGTCAATAATCTTTGAAAATTCTTGGAGAACAGGAGAAGTCCCAGAAGACTGGAGAAGAGCAAATGTTGTTCCTATCTTCAAAAAGGGGAAGAAGGTGGACCCAGGGAACTACAGGCCGGTGAGTCTGACTTCTATACCAGGAAAGATCTTTGAACAAATTATTAAAGAACATGTATGCAAGTACCTGGATAAGAATGAAGTGATTAAACAGAGTCAGCATGGGTTTGTAACTAATAAGTCATGTGAGACTAATTTAATTTCCTTCTATGACAGAATCACTGACTGGGTGGATCAGGGAAATGCTGTAGATATAGTATATCTTGACTTCAGCAAAGCATTTGACAAAGTATTTCACACAATCCTTATTGAAAAAATTACTAAGTATGGAATGGACAAGGCAACTGTTAGGTGGATTCATAACTGGCTTAGTGATTGGACCCAAAGAGTGGTTGTAAATGGCTGCACATCCAGTTGGAAGAATGTCTCAAGTGGGGTACCACAAGGCTCTGTTTTGGGCCCTGTATTGTTCAACATCTTTATCAATGATTTAGATGAAGGAATTGAGGGTAAACTGATCAAATTTGCTGATGACACAAAGCTAGGAGGGGTAGCTAATACTAGAGAAGAGAGAGAGAGGATTCAAAAAGATCTACATAAACTGGAGCAGTGGGCAGCAACTAACAGAATGGATTTTAACAGGGAAAAATGCAAAGTACTACATTTGGGCAATAAAAATGAAAAAAGCATATACAAAATGGGAGGAATAGGGCTAAGTAACAGCACATGTGAAAAAGACTTGGGTTTACTAATAGATCACAGACTGAACATGAGTCAACAGTGTGATGCAGCAGCAAAAAAGGCAAATGCAATTCTAGGATGTATCAACAGAAGCATACAGTCTAGATCACGTGAGGTCATTATTGCCCTCTACTCCTCTTTGGTCAGACCTCATCTGGAATACTGTGTCCAGTTTTGGGCTCCACATTTTAAAAAAATACATCAACAAACTGGAGCAAGTTCAGAGAAGAGCCACCAGAATGGTGACCGGTCTGCAAACCATGTCCTATGAGGAACGGTTACAGGATCTGGGAATGTTTAGCTGCAAAAAAGAAGACTGAGAGGAGACTTAATAGCTGTCTACAAATATCTCAAGGGCTGTCACATTGTAGAAGGATCATCTTTATTCTCATTTGCACAAGGAAAGACTAGAAGCAATGGGATGAAACTGAATGGGAGGAGACACAGATTAGATATTAGAAAAAACTGACAGGATGATCAATGAGTGGAACAGGCTGCCATGAGAGGTGGTGAGTTCTCCTTCAATGGAAGTCTTCAGAGGCTGGACAGACATCTGTTTGGGATGATTTAGAGAATCCTGCTTTGAGCAGGGGGTTGGACCAGATGACCCAGGAGGTCCCTTCCAACTTTACCATTCTATGATCCTCCTCCTTCCTCCATCTCTTCTCCCTCTCTTCTTCATCTCTCCTCTCCTCCCTCTCTTCTCTCGCTCACCTCCTCCTTCTCTTCTCTTCTCCTCATCCCTCTCTTCTCTGTCCTCCATGACGCCTCCCTCTCTTCTCTCCTTCTCCTCTTCCTCCATCTCTTATCTCTCTCCTCCCTCTCCTCTTCCTCCATCTCTTCTCCCTCTCCTCCTCCATCTCTTCTCTCTCCTCCTCAATCTCTTCTCTCTCCTCCTCCATCTCTTCTCCCTCTCCTCCTCCTCCATCTCTCCTCCCTCTCCTTCTCCATCTCTCCTCCCTCTCCTTCTCCATCTCTTCTCTCTCCTCCTCCTGCATCTCTTCTCTCTCTCCTCTCCTCCTCCTCTTCTCCCTCTCTCCTTCATCTTCATCTCCTTCATCTCTTCTCTCTCCTCCATCTCTTCTCCCTTCCTCCGCCATGTCTTCTCCCCCTCCTCCATCTCTTCTCTCTCCTCCTCCATCTCTTCTCTCTCCTCCTCCTCCATCTCTTCTCCCTCTCCTCCTCCTGCATCTCTTCTCTCTCCTCCTCCTGCATCTCTTCTCTCTCCTCTCCTCCTCTTCTCCCTCTCTCCTCCCTTTCTTCTCCGTCCTCCATCTCTTCTCCACCTCCCTCTCTTCTTCATCTCTCCTCTCTCCTCCTCCTCCTCCCTCTGTTCCATCTCTTCACCTTCTCCTCCCTCTCTTCTCTCTCCCTCTCTTCTCTCCTTCTCCTCTTCCTCCATCTCTTCTCTCCTCCTCCGTCTCTTCTCCGTCCTCCATGACGCCTCCCTCTCTTCTCTCTCTCCTCCTCCTCCCTCTCTTCTCTCTCCTCCTCCTGCATCTCTTCTCTCTCCTCCTCCTGCATCTCTTCTCTCTCTCCTCTCCTCCCTCTCTCTCCTCCCTTTCTTCTCCGTCCTCCATCTCTTCTCCACCTCCCTCTCTTCTTCATCTCTCCTCCTCCTCCTCCCTCTGTTCCATCTCTTCACCTTCTCCTCCCTCTCTTCTCTCTCCCTCTCTTCTCTCCTTCTCCTCTTCCTCCATCTCTTCTCTCCTCCTCCGTCTCTTCTCCGTCCTCCATGACGCCTCCCTCTCTTCTCTCTCTCCTCCTCCTCCCTCTCTTCTCTCTCCTCCTCCTGCATCTCTTCTCTCTCCTCCTCCTGCATCTCTTCTCTCTCTCCTCTCCTCCCTCTCTCTCCTCCCTTTCTTCTCCGTCCTCCATCTCTTCTCCACCTCCCTCTCTTCTTCATCTCTCCTCTCTCCTCCTCCTCCTCCCTCTGTTCCATCTCTTCACCTTCTCCTCCCTCTCTTCTCTCACCCTCTCTTCTCTCCTTCTCCTCTTCCTCCATCTCTTCTCTCCTCCTCCTCCGTCTCTTCTCCGTCCTCCATGACGCCTCCCTCTCTTCTCTCTCTCCTCCTGCATCTCTTCTCTCTCTCCTCTCCTCCCTCTCTCTCCTCCCTTTCTTCTCCGTCCTCCATCTCTTCTCCACCTCCCTCTCTTCTTCATCTCTCCTCTCTCCTCCTCCTCCTCCCTCTGTTCCATCTCTTCACCTTCTCCTCCCTCTCTTCTCTCACCCTCTCTTCTCTCCTTCTCCTCTTCCTCCATCTCTTCTCTCCTCCGTCTCTTCTCCGTCCTCCATGACGCCTCCCTCTCTTCTCTCTCTCCTCCTGCATCTCTTCTCTCTCTCCTCTCCTCCCTCTCTCTCCTCCCTTTCTTCTCCGTCCTCCATCTCTTCTCCACCTCCCTCTCTTCTTCATCTCTCCTCCTCCCTCTGTTCCATCTCTTCACCTTCTCCTCCCTCTCTTCTCTCTCCCTCTCTTCTCTCCTTCTCCTCTTCCTCCATCTCCTCTCTCCTCCTCCGTCTCTTCTCCGTCCTCCATGACGCCTCCCTCTCTTCTCCCTCTCCTCCTCCTGCATCTCTTCTCTCTCCTCCTCCTGCATCTCTTCTCTCTCTCCTCTCCTCCCTCTCTCTCCTCCCTTTCTTCTCCGTCCTCCATCTCTTCTCCACCTCCCTCTCTTCTTCATCTCTCCTCCTCCTCCTCCCTCTGTTCCATCTCTTCACCTTCTCCTCCCTCTCTTCTCTCACCCTCTCTTCTCTCCTTCTCCTCTTCCTCCATCTCTTCTCTCCTCCTCCTCCGTCTCTTCTCCCTCTCCTCCGCCATGTCTTCTCCCCCTCCTCCATCTCTTCTCTCTCCTCCTCCATCTCTTCTCTCTCCTCCTCCTCCATCTCTTCTCCCTCTCCTCCTCCTGCATCTCTTCTCTCTCCTCCTCCTGCATCTCTTCTCTCTCCTCTCCTCCTCCTCTCCTCCCTCTCTCTCCTCCCTTTCTTCTCCGTCCTCCATCTCTTCTCCACCTCCCTCTCTTCTTCATCTCTCCTCTCTCCTCCTCCTCCTCCCTCTGTTCCATCTCTTCACCTTCTCCTCCCTCTCTTCTCTCACCCCTCTTCTCTCCTTCTCCTCTTCCTCCATCTCTTCTCTCCTCCTCCTCCGTCTCTTCTCCGTCCTCCATGACGCCTCCCTCTCTTCTCTCTCTCCTTCTCTTCTCTCTCCTCCTCCCTCTCCTTTTCCCCCTCTCTTCTCCTTCTCCTCCGTCCTCCCTCTCTTCTCCGTCCTCCATGACGCCTCCCGCGTCCCCTCTCCCTCCTCCCCGGGTCTCACCGCTCAGCAGCAGACACAGGGCGGCGCTCGGGCTCATGGCGGCTCCTCCACACCTCAGCACATCTCGGCTGTGTCTTTCATGGCTCCCGGCCCGATTTCCTTCTCCCACAATCCACTGCAGCCGCTAAAAGGGGCGTGTTCTTCCGCAGAGCCGCTCCGTGACGTCATCATCCAGCGCCCTCCGCCGACATAAACAGGAAGTGTACCAGCGACGCGCGCACGCGCAGTGGATTCTGGGAGCTGAGGATGAGACCGGAGCGGCGCCGCCGGTGCTGGAGGGCGGGTGTGTATGAGGCTGCGCGGTCGGTGTGCGGCTTCTGGCCGCTGTTGTCAGTCTCTGCACTGTGTGTACAGCGGCTTTATTACCGTGCGGGTTTCATGGCGTTTTTGTCAGAATCGTGCAATAAACATGAGATGTTTGTTCTTTTTTATATTTTTCATGTTCCAGATTCCGCAGGATTCTATTTCTTGTGATCGCACCTTATTCTTATCACTGTTGGGAATATAAGACCCAACGCATGTATCAGAGTCGCCGTGGTGAAGAGAGGGGCCAGGCACAGCTCTGCGGGGGAGGGGCCAGGCACAGCTCTGCGGGGGAGGGGCCAGGCACAGCTCTGTGGGAAGGGAGGGACCAGGCACAGCTCTGCGGGGGAGGGGAGGGACCAGGCACATCTCTGCGGGGGAGGGAGGGACCAGGCACAGCTCTGCGGGGGAGGGGCCAGGCACAGCTCTGCGGGAAGGGAGGGACCAGGCACAGCTCTGCAGGAAGGGAGGGACCAGGCACAGCTCTGCAGGAAGGGAGGGGCCAGGCACAGCTCTGTGGGAAGGGAGGGACCAGGCACAGCTCTGCGGGGGAGGGGAGGGACCAGGCACATCTCTGCGGGGGAGGGGCCAGGCACAGCTCTGCGGGAAGGGAGGGACCAGGCACAGCTCTGCAGGAAGGGAGGGACCAGGCACAGCTCTGTGGGAAGGGAGGGACCAGGCACAGCTCTGCGGGGGAGGGGAGGGACCAGGCACATCTCTGCGGGGGAGGGGCCAGGCACAGCTCTGCGGGAAGGGAGGGACCAGGCACAGCTCTGCAGGAAGGGAGGGACCAGGCACAGCTCTGCAGGAAGGGAGGGACCAGGCACAGCTCTGCGGGAAGGGAGGGACCAGGCACAGCTCTGCAGGAAGGGAGGGGCCAGGCACAGCTCTGCGGGGGAGGGGCCAGGCACAGCTCTGCGGGAAGGGAGGGACCAGGCACATCTCTGCGGGGGAGGGGCCAGGCACAGCTCTGCGGGGGAGGGGCCAGGCACAGCTCTGCGGGAAGGGAGGGACCAGGCACATCTCTTCGGGGGAGGGGCCAGGCACAGCTCTGCAGGAAGGGAGGGACCAGGCACATCTCTGCGGGGGAGGGGCCAGGCACAGCTCTGCAGGGAGGGACCAGGCACAGCTCTGCGGGGGAGGGGCCAGGCACAGCTCTGCAGGAAGGGAGGGACCAGGCACAGCTCTGCGGGGGAGGGGCCAGGCACAGCTCTGCGGGAAGGGAGGGACCAGGCACAGCTCTGCGGGGGAGGGGAGGGACCAGGCACATCTCTGCAGGAAGGGAGGGACCAGGCACAGCTCTGCAGGAAGGGAGGGACCAGGCACAGCTCTGCGGGGGAGGGGCCAGGCACAGCTCTGCAGGAAGGGAGGGACCAGGCACATCTCTGCGGGGAAGGGACCAGGCACAGCTCTGCAGGAAGGGAGGGACCAGGCACAGCTCTGCGGGGGAGGGGCCAGGCACAGCTCTGCGGGAAGGGAGGGACCAGGCACATCTCTGCGGGGGAGGGACCAGGCACAGCTCTGCAGGAAGGGAGGGACCAGGCACAGCTCTGCAGGAAGGGAGGGACCAGGCACAGCTCTGCGGGGGAGGGGCCAGGCACAGCTCTGCAGGAAGGGAGGGACCAGGCACATCTCTGCGGGGAAGGGGCCAGGCACAGCTCTGCAGGAAGGGAGGGACCAGGCACAGCTCTGCAGGAAGGGAGGGACCAGGCACAGCTCTGCGGGGGAGGGGCCAGGCACAGCTCTGCGGGAAGGGAGGTACCAGGCACAGCTCTGCAGGAAGGGAGGGACCAGGCACAGCTCTGCAGGAAGGGAGGGACCAGGCACAGCTCTGCAGGAAGGGAGGGACCAGGCACATCTCTGCGGGGGAGGGGCCAGGCACAGCTCTGCGGGAAGGGAGGGACCAGGCACAGCTCTGCGGGGGAGGGGCCAGGCACAGCTCTGCGGGGGAGGGCCCAGGCACAGCTCTGCAGGAAGGGAGGGACCAGGCACAGCTCTGCAGGAAGGGAGGGACCAGGCACAGCTCTGCAGGAAGGGAGGGACCAGGCACAGCTCTGCAGGAAGGGAGGGACCAGGCACAGCTCTGCGGGGGAGGGGCCAGGCACAGCTCTGCGGGAAGGGAGGGACCAGGCACAGCTCTGCGAGGGAGGACGGGACCAGGCTCAGCTCTGCGGGAAGGGAGGGACCAGTCACAGCTCTGCGAAGGGGACGGGACCAGGCATAGCTCTGCGGGAAGGGTGATACCAGGCACAGCTCTGTGGGAAGGGCAGGACCAGGCACAGATCTGCGTGAAGAGCGGGACCAGGCACAGCTCTGCGGGGGAGCACGAGACCAGGCACAGCTCTGCGGGAAGGGAGGGACCAGTCACAGCTCTGCGAGGGAGGGCGGGACCAGGCACAGATCTGCGTGAAGAGCGGGACCAGGCACAGCTCTGCGAGGGAGTGCGGGACCAGGCACAGCTCTGCGAGGGAAGACGGGACCAGGCACAGCTCTGCGAAGAAAGACAGGACCAGGCACAGCTATGCAAGGGAGGGCGGGACCAGGCACAGCTCTGCGGGAAGGGCAGGAACAGACACGGCTCTGCGAGAAGGGCGGGTCCAGGCACAGCTCTGCGAGGGAGGGCAGGATCATGCACAGCTCTGCAGAGAAGGGGTGCTAATGTCTGGAGCTCTGCGGGGGAGGGGCGAGACCAGATGGTGCTCACAGGGGAGGGGCTGGATCGGGCACAGCTCTGTGGAGAAGGAGTGAGAACATCTGGAGCTCACAGGGGTGGGACCAGGCAAATCTGTGCAGGGTTGGAATCAGGTGGAGCCCTGCGAAGGGGGGTGGGACCAAGCGCAACTCTGCTGAGGTGTAAGAACGGGTGGAACTCTGTGGGTGAGGGATGGGACCAGATGGCGGTCGCAGAGGATGGGTGGAAACGGGCTGAGCTCTGCAGTGGGAACCAGGCACATGACAGGAACAGTGCACTGCACTTGCTTACTGAGCCAGTGTGGAGCGGAGCAGCAGTGGTGAAGATGCGTGCTTCAGACAAACAGGACCTGAAGCACCTGACTGCTGGGAGCTGAAGGAAAACTCCACCCAGGTTAACCCTAAAACCACCTAATCCCAGGAACTCAGCAGACCATGACAGCACAGCTCTGGATGGGTGGTATTGGGTGAAGCTCTGAGGGGGACTTGTTGGACCTTCGCTGAAGGTGAAGAGAGGATGGCTTCTACAAATGGATAAGATCCTAAACATACATCAAGATCGAAATGGCCGTCGTCCGATATGTACCACACAAGACTCTTTAGCTTCCAGTTTTAATGGCAACCAATAAAGGGAACCTTTTACAATGAACGGCGAGTGCCACCTTTCTTCGTCTGCACATGGATATTGTCTAAATTGCTCCTTCCATTTGGTGGGAACCCAAGATCTGAGGGGCAGTATCATTAATTTTCCCTGCACGGACACACATTTTGGCTCTAGGTGCAACAGTGATTCCGGTTTCTTCTCATCCACGTGTTCATTTAAATTTTTTTCAGATGGTGTTATGATTTCATCAAGAATTTGTTGACATTTCATTGAATCCATTCTTCCCTCTACCCGTGAAATGTTCCCTGTGCCATTGGCTGCAACACAACCATAAAGCATGATTGATCCTCCCCCATACTTAATGGTAGGCGAGATGTTCTTTTCCTGAAATTCTGTGCCCTTTTCTCTTCACACATACCTTTGATCATTGTGGCCACATAGTTCTATTCTATCCTCATCGATCCACAAGACTTGTTTCCACAATGCATCAGGCTTGTTTAGATGTTCTTTTCATACTTCTGATGCTGAATTTTATGGTGAGGACACAGGAGAGGTTTTCTTCTGATGACTCTTCCATGAAGGCCATATTTGTGCAGATGTCTCTGAACAGTAGAACAATGTACCACAACTCCAGAGTGCTAAATCTTTCTGAAGGTCTTTTGCAGTCAAGCGGGGGTTCTGATTTGCCTCTCTAGCAATCCTACGAGCAGCTATCACTGAAATTTTGCTTGTCTTCCAGACCTTATATTGACCTCCACTTAGACCTTATATTGACCTCCACTGTTCCTGGTAACGGCCATTTCTTAAATATATTTTGAACTGAGGAAAGGGCAACTTGAAAACTCTTTGCTATCTTCTTACAGCCTTCTCCTTCTTTGTGGCCTCCAACATTTTCACAGCGCTCAGCTGCTGCTTAGACGACCCCATGGCTGCTGGTTTTTGGCACAAGGTTGGAGGAGGCCGGGTTGTTATAAAGCTGAGAAACTTTCATCACCTGACCTTTCCTAACGATGAGAGTGAACGAGCCAGAACCCTAACAGGATCATTAAGGTCTGAAACCTTGGTCAGAGTTATCTGAGCACACAAATTTCCAAGGGTGCCTAAACTTTTACATCAGCCCATTTTCTTTTTTGCAATTTTTAAAATGTAAAAAATTACTTTTTTTTGCCTAAACTATGAAGGAAATGTGTCATCTGTAACTTTAGGCCTTTTAGAGATCATTTTATCTTCAACTTAACTGTTCACAACAACAGTAATTTTGACCATAGGTGCACAAACTTCTACATACCACTGTATCTCATCTAAACACTTCTAGAAAAGCGCCAGGACAGCAGATCAGAATCTGAAGGGAATGGAACACCACAGTGGTAGACTGTCAGAGTGAAACCTGCTGCCATGAAAAACTGTTGGAATGTTTATTCTTGTATACAGTATATTGAATCAACTATTTCCTACAGTTTCATAATGAGGATCTTCTCTCACCAGCAATAGTGTTATATTGCATATAATTCACTGTTAAGAAAACCAGTAAGTTCCTGTTCACACCGTGTGTAGCTGGATCAAACTTTCCTTTCACTTTGCAAGCTGACAGACCAGACGTTAAGATCCTAAGCTATAAGAACTACCAGTTGTAAGCTGTGATCTGTGTTCGGAGTAGTGATGAGTGAGCATGCTCGGATAACATCTTCTCACGCTCGGGTGTTATCCGAGCATCTGGGAGCGCCGGTATAGTGAAATATGTATATGTAGTGAAATATGTATATGTATGCATATATCACCAGCAGTAAGTGACTTTTGTCTCAGGCTGCAGCTCTCCACACAGGTCATGACCTCATGTTAGCCTGACGGGCAGTCTCCTAGTCTCCAATCTCTCCAGGGTGCCTTCCTGAGAGCACATAGAATTGGAGCATTTCACACCTGGCTCTTTTGAAGTTAGATGTCAATGCTAGCTATCTATGGGAAAGTTTACACCAGAGGTTCAGAGAGAAAATAATGTATTCATTAGTAGCATGGCATGGTCCACTCACAAACCAGCAATTAGAATATTATAATGAGAGGCTGGTCTAGAAATTGGATTCCCAAGTCATATCCAAAAATTAGACTTCCTCAAAAAGAACTGTGTCATATAGGATGGCAGCCAAGCTGATGTGATCATCTCATATTCCCCCCTCCCTCGGGGACAGAGTACCAGAATGCAAAGTTCGATATTTCTGTACGTTTTTCTCCCTGTTATTTTATACTGTTTTGCATATTTGTATGTCCCTTGTTATTTCCATTTTTATATCCCTTTTATTGTAAGCACTGTACCCTTTATATATTAAAGCTTTAAACTTTAATAAGTCTGAACCTTGTTGCTCTAAAGAATTCATAGCCTTAGAGTGTGTGACCCTTGTAATTGGCACATAGTAGTAATATTTCTGGGACTCATCGCCCTTGTGTTCGGTGAGTGGTAGCAGCGTGTATGAAGAGGGGTGTGTGGTCCTGGTGATTGGCAGACAGTAGTAGTAGTACTTCCGGGACTCATCGCCTGTGTGTTCAGTGAGTGGTGGCAGCGAGTATGAAGAGGGGTGTGTGGTTCTGGTGATTGGCAGACAGTAGTAGTAGTACTTCCGGGACTCATCGCCTGTGTGTTCAGTGAGTGGTGGCAGCGAGTATGAAGAGGGGTGTGTGGTCCTGGTGATTGGCAGACAGTAGTAGTAGTACTTCCAGGACTCATCGCCCGTGTGTTCAGTGAGTGGTGGCAGCGAGTATGAAGAGGGGTGTGTGGTCCTGGTGATTGGCAGACAGTAGTAGTAGTACTTCCGGGACTCATCGCTGTGTGTTCAGTGAGTGGTGGCAGCGAGTATGAAGAGGGGTGTGTGGTCCTGGTGATTGGCAGACAGTAGTAGTAGTACTTCCGGGACTCATCGCCGTGTGTTCAGTGAGTGGTGGCAGCGTGTATGAAGAGGGGTGTGTGGTCCTGGTGATTGGCAGACAGTAGTAGTAATACTTCCAGGACTCATCGCCCGTGTGTTCAGTGAGTGGTGGCAGCGTGTATGAAGAGGGGTGTGTGGTCCTGGTGATTGGCAGACAGTAGTAGTAGTACTTCCGGGACTCATCGCCGTGTGTTCAGTGAGTGGTGGCAGCGTGTATGAAGAGGGGTGTGTGGTCCTGGTGATTGGCAGACAGTAGTAGTAATACTTCCGGGACTCATCGCCCGTGTGTTCAGTGAGTGGTGGCAGCGTGTATGAAGAGGGGTGTGTGGTCCTGGTGATTGGCAGACAGTAGTAGTAGTACTTCCAGGACTCATCGCCCGTGTGTTCAGTGAGTGGTGGCAGGGTGTATGAAGAGGGGTGTCTGGTCCTGGTGATTGGCAGACAGTAGTAGTAATACTTCAAGGACTCATCGCCCGTGTGTTCAGTGAGTGGTGGCAGCGTGTATGAAGAGGGGTGTGTGGTCCTGGTGATTAGCAGACAGTAGTAGTAGTACTTCCAGGACTCATCGCCCGTGTGTTCAGTGAGTGGTGGCATCGAGTATGAAGAGGGGTGTGTGGTCCTGGTGATTGGCAGACAGTAGTAGTAGTACTTCCGGGACTCATCGCCGTGTGTTCAGTGAGTGGTGGCAGCGAGTATGAAGAGGGGTGTGTGGTCCTGGTGATTGGCAGACAGTAGTAGTAGTACTTCCAGGACTCATCGCCCGTGTGTTCAGTGAGTGGTGGCAGCGTGTATGAAGAGGGGTGTGTGGTCCTGGTGATTGGCAGACAGTAGTAGTAGTACTTCCAGGACTCATCGCCCGTGTGTTCAGTGAGTGGTGGCAGCGTGTATGAAGAGGGGTGTGTGGTCCTGGTGATTGGCAGACAGTAGTAGTAGTACTTCCAGGACTCATCGCCCGTGTGTTCAGTGAGTGGTGGCAGCGTGTATGAAGAGGGGTGTGTGGTCCTGGTGATTGGCAGACAGTAGTAGTACTTCCGGGACTCATCGCCGTGTGTTCAGTGAGTGGTGGCAGCGAGTATGAAGAGGGGTGTGTGGTCCTGGTGATTGGCAGACAGTAGTAGTAGTACTTCCGGGACTCATCGCCCGTGTGTTCAGTGAGTGGTGGCAGCGTGTATGAAGAGGGGTGTGTGGTCCTGGTGATTGGCAGACAGTAGTAGTAGTACTTCCAGCACTCATCACCGTGTGTTCAGTGAGTGGTGGCAGCGAGTGTGAAGAGGGGTGTGTGGTCCTGGTGATTGGCAGACAGTAGTAGTAGTACTTCCAGCACTCATCGCCGTGTGTTCAGTGAGTGGTGGCAGCGAGTATGAAGAGGGGTGTGTGGTCCTGGTGATTGGCAGACAGTAGTAGTAGTACTTCTAGGACTCATCGCCCGTGTGTTCAGTGAGTGGTGGCAGCGTGTATGAAGAGGGGTGTGTGGTCCTGGTGATTGGCAGACAGTAGTAGTAGTACTTCCAGGACTCATCGCCCGTGTGTTCAGTGAGTGGTGGCAGCGTGTATGAAGAGGGGTGTGTGGTCCTGGTGATTGGCAGACAGTAGTAGTAGTACTTCCGGGACTCATCGCCGTGTGTTCAGTGAGTGGTGGCAGCGAGTATGAAGAGGGGTGTGTGGTCCTGGAGATCGGCAGACAGTAGCAGTAGTACTTCCGGGACTCATCGCCGTGTGTTCAGTGAGTGGTGGCAGCGAGTATGAAGAGGGGTGTGTGGTCCTGGAGATCGGCAGACAGTAGCAGTAGTACTTCCGGGACTCATCGCCGTGTGTTCAGTGAGTGGTGGCAGCGAGTATGAAGAGGGGTGTGTGGTCCTGGTGATTGGCAGACAGTAGTAGTAGTACTTCCGGGACTCATCGCCCGTGTGTTCAGTGAGTGGTAGCAGCGAGTATGAAGAGGGGTGTGTGGTCCTGGTGATTGGCAGACAGTAGTAGTAGTACTTCCAGGACTCATCGCCCGTGTGTTCAGTGAGTGGTAGCAGGGAGTATGAAGAGGGGTGTGTGGTCCTGGTGATTGGCAGACAGTAGTAGTAGTACTTCCGGGACTCATCGCCGTGTGTTCAATGAGTGGTGGCAGCGTGTATGAGGCGGGGTGTGTGGTCCTGGTGATTGGCAGACAGTAGTAGTAGTACTTCCGGCACTCATCGCCCGAGTGTTCAGTGAGTGGTGGCAGCGAGTATGAAGAGGGGTGTGTGGTCCTGGTGATTGGCAGACAGTAGTAGTAGTACTTCCGGGACTCATCGCCCGTGTGTTCAGTGAGTGGTGGCAGCGTGTATGAAGAGGGGTGTGTGGTTCTGGTGATTGGCAGACAGTAGTAGTAGTACTTCCAGCACTCATCGCCGTGTGTTCAGTGAGTGGTGGCAGCGAGTATGAAGCGGGGTGTGTGGTCCTGGTGATTGGCAGACTGTAGTAGTAGTACTTCCAGGACTCATCGCCGTGTGTTCAGTGAGTGGTGGCAGCGTGTATGAAGAGGGGTGTGTGGTCCTGGTGATTGGCAGACAGTAGTAGTAGTACTTCCAGGACTCATCGCCGTGTGTTCAGTGAGTGGTGGCAGCGAGTATGAAGCGGGGTGTGTGGTCCTGGTGATTGGCAGACAGTAGTAGTAGTACTTCCAGGACTCATCGCCGTGTGTTCAGTGAGTGGTGGCAGCGTGTATGAAGAGGGGTGTGTGGTTCTGGTGATTGGCAGACAGTAGTAGTAGTACTTCCGGGACTCATCGCTGTGTGTTCAGTGAGTGGTGGCAGCGAGTATGAAGAGGGTGTGTGTGGTCCTGGTGATTGGCAGACAGTAGTAGTAGTACTTCCAGGACTCATCGCCCGTGTGTTCAGTGAGTGGTGGCAGCGTGTATGAAAGGGGTGTGTGGTCCTGGTGATTGGCAGACAGTAGTAGTAGTACTTCCAGGACTCATCGCCGTGTGTTCAGTGAGTGGTGGCAGCGAGTATGAAGAGGGGTGTGTGGTCCTGGTGATTGGCAGACAGTAGTAGTAGTACTTCCAGGACTCATCGCCCGTGTGTTCAGTGAGTGGTGGCAGCGTGTATGAAGAGAGGTGTGTGGTTCTGGTGATTGGCAGACAGTAGTAGTAGTACTTCCGGGACTCATCGCCCGTGTGTTCAGTGAGTGGTGGCAGCGAGTATGAAGAGGGGTGTGTGGTCCTGGTGATTGGCAGACAGTAGTAGTAGTACTTCCGGGACTCATCGCCGTGTGTTCAGTGAGTGGTGGCAGCGTGTATGAAGAGGGGTGTGTGGTCCTGGTGATTGGCAGACAGTAGTAGTAGTACTTCCAGGACTCATCGCCCGTGTGTTCAGTGAGTGGTGGCAGCGAGTATGAAGAGGGGTGTCATGTATAGTGTACAGTTCCTATAGCGTCTTGTGCTTGGGTGCGAGGAAAACACATGAGACACAGTGTAAGGTTCTGTGTACATGTTCCTGAAACTCAGTTTGTTCGTCAGCCATTTTACTTTCTGTCTTGCTGCAGCTATCTTGCCCTCAGTCAGAATGGAGTTTTCAGCTTGCATGTTCCCGCCCTGATTCTCTCCTTTGCTTCTTAAGCAGCCACAGCTGAGCAATCAGTGCTTCAGAATCTAGCCTGCAGTGAACCTGTGACCTGACTCCTAAAGCCTTGGACCCTGTACTCAAGCTATTCCTACTGAGGAACTCTGAAGCACTTGTGGACTCTGAACCCTGCTCTTTGAAAGACCCACGTTTGCATGGACTTACGGTAACAGAGAAGAAGATCCTAAACCTGTTGTGGAGAGTGATTGCTGAGCTTAGATTACTCTGGCCTGCTGTGTCTCCTGCCTCTGTGTCTGCAAACTGTGTGACTATTTTTGCCAACTTGTATGAAGGAATACAAGACTTTCTATATCAACCTGTGTCTCATGTATTTTCATCGCACCCAAGCACAAGACGCTATATGAACTGTACTACATACATTACAAGATTCTGAAGCCAAAACGTTAGTGTCTGCTGGGTCTGGAAAGGCTGTGTCTGCTGTAACTGTGGATATCGGATGTCCGGTTGTACTTTCTGTGATGACAGTGGTTGTGACTTCTCACAACCATTCCAGGTGAGCAATTCCCTTAAGTGTTTTTTTTTCTGCAGTGTTACCACAGGTAAACACTATTGTTTTTTTTTTTTCTTTTCTCTTTTTTGTCTGCTGTAACTGTGGATATCAGATGTCCGGGTGAACTTTCTGTGATGATAGTGGTTGTGACTTCTCACAACCATTCCAGGTGAGCAGTTCCCTTAATTTTTTTTTTCTCTCTGCAGTGTTACCACAGGTAAACACTATTGTTTTTTTTTTTTCTCTCTCCTCTTGTTCCAGTACTCCTGTCTTAAAAGATCTGGAAAATGGAGGCCCGCATAAAGGAACTTTGCGGAGTGACTGATAATATCCTTACAGATTTGCAGAATATAAAGACCCGTTTTTCAAGCCTACAGGACCTCACTAATCACAATTTGCAAGTGTTTGGACAGACTGCCCAGGATTTGCGAGCCAGGATTGAGGTTCTAGAGGAGCGAGTCCAGACTCCTGCCGTAGCCCCGAGTTCTGGGATTCCCAAGTTGCCCCCTTTTCATTTTGGCGGTGAACGTGAGAAATTCAGGGGATTTATTAATCAATGCAATCTTTTGTAAGGTTCTATGTATATATTCCTGAAACTCAGTTTGTTCGTCAGCCATTTTACTTTCTGTCTTTCTGTAGCTATCTTGCCCTCAGTCAAAATGGAGTTTCCAGCTTGCATGTTCCCGCCCTGATTCTCTCCTTTGCTTCTTAAGCAGCCACAGCTGAGCAATCAGTGCTTCAGAATCTAGCCTGCAGTGAACCTGTGACTTGACTCCTGTAAGCCTTGGACCTTGTACTCCAGCTATTCCTACTGAGGAACTCTGAAGCACTTGTGGACTCTGAACCCTGCTCTTTGAAAGACCCACGTTTGCATGGACTTACGGTAACAGAGAAGAAGATCCTGAATCTGTATTGGAGAGTGATTGCTGAGCTTGGATTACTCTGGCCTGCTGTGTCTCCTGTTTCTGTGTCTGCAAACTGTGTGACTATTTCTGCCAACTTGTATGAAGTAATACAGGACTTTTCTATATCAAACTTGTGACTCCTGTGTTTTCATCGCACCCAAGCACAAGACGCTATATGAACTGTACTACATACATTACAAGATTCTGAAGCCAAAACATTAGTGTCTGCTGGGTCTGGAAGGCTGTGTCTGCTGTACTGTGGATATCAGACGTCCGGTTGTACTTTCTGTGATGACAGTGGTTGTGACTTCTCACAACCATTCCAGGTGAGCAATTCCCTTAAGTTTTTTCTTTTTGCAGTGTTACCACAGGTAAACACTATTGTTTTTTTTTTTTCCTTTCTTTTCTCTTTTTTGTCTGCTGTAACTCTGGATATCAGATGTCTGGTTGAAACTTTCTGTGATGATAGTGGTTGTGACTTCTCACAACCATTCCAGGTGAGCAGTTCCCTTAATTTTTTTTTCTCTCTGCAGTGTTGCCACAGGTGAACACTATTGTTTTTTTTCTCTCCTCTTCTTCCAGTAATCCTGTCTTAAAAGATCTGGAAAATGGAGGCCCGCATAAAGGAACTTTGCGGAGTGACTGATAATATCCTTGCAGATTTGCAGAATATAAAGACCCGTTTTACAAATCTACAGGACCTCAATAATCACAATTTGCAAGTGGTTGGACAGACTACCCAGGATTTGCGAGCCAGGATTGAGGTTCTAGAGGGGCGAGTCCAGGCTCCTGCCGTAGCCCGAGTGCTGGGATTCCCAAGTTGCCCCCTTTTCGTTTTGGCGGTGAACGTGAGAAATTCAGGGGATTTATTAATCAATGCAATCTTTTTTTTTCTGCACATGCTTCACAATTTCCCACTGAACGATCTAAGGTGCTTACTATAATTATGTTGCTTACCAACAAGGCTTTAATGTGGGCAAACCCTCTGATTGAGACTGAGGATGATTGTTTGAATCACCTTGATGATTTTATTTCAGCCATGGGGCAGGTGTTTGATGACCCCAATCGAGGTGCAACAGCTGAAGCAGCCATGTTAGCTTTGCGCCAAGGTAAGCACTCGGTAGCTGAATATGCCTTGGATTTCAGGAGATGGGCCCTTGATACCACCTGGGACAGTTCCGCCAAAAAATCTATTTTTCGAAAGGGGTTATCTCCACTGATTAAGGATGAACTTGCTCGTGCCGACCCTCCCACTGCGTTAGGTGACTTTATTAACTACTGCATCCGTATTGATACTCGTCTGACTGAACGCAGGCAAGAGAGATGGTTCGAAAGCAATCGTACTAACCTTTTCCTACCTTCCTCTCCAGCTAAGGAACCTTTGAGTAGGATTACACGGGAACCTGAACCTGAACCCATGCAGGTAGACTCTTTACAACGACGGGTTAGTGATGCACGCAAGGAACATCGTTTTAAGGAGAATCTATGTTTCTATTGTGGTAAGTCAGGGCACTTCATTATAAACTGCCCCAGCCATTCTCGTAAGACTACTGCAGCACTCATTCATTGTGAGTGTTGCGAGAGGGGATCTGTCAGGTCCGAGCCTCAGGCTCCAGAGAGATCTGCAGCAACAGATCTTGATTTCTCGGACTTAAACTCCGTTACCTCTGAGGACGTTGACTGTGTAAACGCTGCCATTTTTCAAGTTTCCTCAGCGGTGTCCCAGCTGAGTTGTAAGAAAAAACAATTCTCATTGCTTTCTTTCCATCAAACTCTGGGTTGACTCAGCTTGGGTGTCTAGCTCTGCTATGATCGACTCAGGGGCAAGTGGAAATTTTATGGATGTCTCCTTTGCTCTGAAACAGGGAATACGTTCAGTGAAGAAGGCTACTCCAGTACAGATGGAAACTGTGGATGGCTCCCTGCTGACCTCTGGACCAGTGGATCAGGAAACAGAGCCTTTGAGGGTTCTTATGGGTAAAGATCATCAAGAGAAACTGTCCTTTATGCTTATCTCTTCTCCCCACTTTCCCATTATTCTAGGGCTACCATGGCTGCAGGCTCAGAATCCTACCATTAACTGGGAGACCAAGGAATTACACTTTCCAGAGAAACAGATGAGTCCAAAAGTTTCAGCTTGCTCTGTTCCTAAAGGAATCATGTCAGTCCCTGAACTACCAGCTGTATACCAGGACTATGTGGATTTATGTGACAAGAAGAACGCTGACCAGCTTCCTCCTCACCGTCCATATGATTGTCCAATTGAATTATTGCCTGGAGCAGAGATACCTTTTGGTAAGATCTACCCCTGGCGGGGCCCGAGCTAAAGGCTTTAAAGGATTACATAGATGAAAATCTAGCCAAGGGCTTCATACGCCCCTCTTCATCTCCTGCAGGTGCACCCATCTTCTTTGTAAAGAAGAAAGATGGATCTTTGAGACCATGCGTAGACTATAGGGAACTCAATAAGGTTACTATTAGAAACCGTTATCCATTGCCTTTAATCCCTGAGTTATTGGAGAGAGTGCGACATGCCAAAATTTTTTCTAAACTAGATCTTCGTGGGGCCTATAACTTAGTCCGTATTAGACCTGGGGATGAATGGAAGACTGCATTCAGGTCACGCTATGGACACTTTGAATATCTAGTTATGCCTTTTGGTCTGAGTACCGCCCCAGCCACTTTCCAACACTTGGTGAATGACATCTTCAGGGATCTCCTAGATACATTCGTGGTAATTTATTTGGATGATATTCTAATTTTTTCTAACTCCACAGAGGAACATCATGGACATGTGAGAATGGTCTTGGAACGTCTAAGACAAAATCATCTTTACATCAAACTTGAAAAGTGTGAATTCCATAGGACCGAAATTCAATTTCTGGGGTATGTACTGTCTACACAAGGAATTAGTATGGATGGAAGCAAAACCCAAGCCATCAAGGATTGGCCAAGTCCTAGAAATGTGAAGGAGGTACAGCGCTTCATCGGGTTTGCCAACTTCTATAGACGTTTCATTAGAAATTTCTCTGAGGTAGTGTCACCTATCACTCAACTTACCCGGAAAGAGTCTAGGTTTTCCTGGACTCCCCAAGCCCAGGAAGCATTTTCCCGTCTAAAAGATAAATTTACCACTGCACCTATCCTAGTACATCCCAACCCGAGCTTGCCTTCATAATAGAGGTGGATGCTTCAGACTGTGCCGTTGGAGCTATACTCTCTCAGAGAACAGGTGAGAAGAATGTCTTGCATCCCTGTGCCTTCTTTTCCCAGCAGTTGTCTTCGGCTGAGAGGAACTACGATGTGGGCAATAGAGAGATGTTGGCCATTATTGCCGCCTTCAAAGAATGGAGACACCTTCTTCAGGGAGCTGCACAGCAAATAGTCGTCCTGACAGACCATCGTAACCTTGAGTTTATCAGGTCGGCTAAGTGCCTGACTCCTCGCCAGGCTCGCTGGAATCTTTTCTTAAACCAATTTAATTTTATCATCTCTTATAGACCAGGATCGCGCAATGGAAAGGCTGATGCACTCTCTAGGATTTACTCAGCAGAGACACGTCCAATTACTCCTCCTAAGACTATTCTTCCTGACTCTAGATTCCTAGGAGTAATTCATAATCAAGACCTACTTAAGGACATCAAGGAAGCATACCATGCGGATTCCTTTTTGGCACAACCCCATGGGACGTAAGTCTTGTCTTTAAGAATGGTGTGTGGATTCAGGGACAACGCCTGTATATTCCTGAAACAGTCAGATTAAGAGTATTGCAACTCATCCACGATTCCAAGATAGCCGGGCATAGAGGAATTCTAAAGACACAGGAATTTCTTTCTCGTTTCTTTTGGTGGCCCACTTGCAGGAAGGATGTTTTGAATTATGTCACTTCATGTGAGGTCTGTGCAAGATGCAAAACACCTCGCTCCTCACCAACTGGTCTGTTACAGCCTCTTCCCACCCCGTCCCGCCCGTGGGGATCCATTTCTATGGACTTCATTGTGGAGTTACCAACCTCTCAGGGGAAGAACACCATTCTAGTGGTGGTTGACCGTCTAACAAAGGCAGCTCATTTTATCCCTTGTGTCGGCTTACCCACTGCAAAACAGACATCAGATTTGATGATTAAAGATGTGTTTCGCTTACATGGAGTACCGGATGAGGTTATTTCGGATCGAGGGGTGCAATTCACTTCTAGGTTTTGGCAAAATTTCTGTGCAGCATTGGACATTAAAGTAAACCTTTCTTCTGCTTTTCATCCCAGACTAATGGACAGACCGAACGAACCAATCAAACCCTGGAGCAGTATCTCCGCTGCTTTATCTGCCACCTACAGGATGATTG
Source organism: Oophaga sylvatica (assembly GCA_033576555.1). NCBI lineage: Eukaryota > Metazoa > Chordata > Amphibia > Anura > Dendrobatidae > Oophaga > Oophaga sylvatica. The sequence continues at coordinate 37,964 of JARQOD010004445.1, forward strand.
GGTGGATCTACTTCCATTAGCTGAGTTCTCGTATAACAACTCTCAGAGTGCCTCCACTAAACAGTCTCCTTTTTACTCTAATCTAGGTTATCATCCTAACATTCTACCACGATTTCCCATAGAAACGCCTTTACCAGCAGTGGCTGAAAGAATCACGTCTTTACAGAAGAATATGGATCTTCTAAAGGAAAATCTGGAATCGGCTCAAGAAAGGTACAAGAAAGCAGCAGATAAATTTCGTAAACCTGCACCAGCTTTCAAGGTAGGAGACTTGGTCTGGCTGTCAACCAGAAATCTTAAGTTAAGGATTCCATCGTCTAAGTTGGGACATAAGTACATTGGACCCTATAAAATCAGTAAAATTATAAGTGCCGTTGCTTGTCGTCTTCAACTGCCCAGAACTATGAGAATCCACCCTGTCTTTCATGTATCCCTACTAAAGGCTGCGACACCCAATACGTTTCCTGGACGTTCCTCTCCTTGCCCTGACCCAGTGCTAGTCGATGGTCAGGAAGAATTTGTGGTGGAAAGGATTTTAGATTCCAGGTTGTATAGAAATCAGTTACAATATCTGATTAAATGGCAGGGCTACCCAGTGGAGGACAACTCATGGGAACTGGTCAATAACATTAATGCTCCTCGCTTGCTCCGTCAGTTTCATCAGAGGTACCCACACAAGCCTGGTCTGAGGTCATCCGGAGGTTGTCCTTAAGGGGGGAGTAATGTAAGGTTCTATGTATATATTCCTGAAACTCAGTTTGTTCGTCAGCCATTTTACTTTCTGTCTTGCTGCAGCTATCTTGCCCTCAGTCAAAATGGAGTTTCCAGCTTGCATGTTCCCGCCCTGATTCTCTCCTTTGCTTCTTAAGCAGCCACAGCTGAGCAATCAGTGCTTCAGAATCTAGCCTGCAGTGAACCTGTGACTTGACTCCTGTAAGCCTTGGACCTTGTACTCCAGCTATTCCTACTGAGGAACTCTGAAGCACTTGTGGACTCTGAACCCTGCTCTTTGAAAGACCCACGTTTGCATGGACTTACGGTAACAGAGAAGAAGATCCTGAATCTGTATTGGAGAGTGATTGCTGAGCTTGGATTACTCTGGCCTGCTGTGTCTTCTGTTTCTGTGTCTGCAAACTGTGTGACTATTTCTGCCAACTTGTATGAAGTAATACAGGACTTTTCTATATCAAACCTGTGACTCCTGTGTTTTCATCGCACCCAGGCACAAGACGCTATATGAACTGTACTACATACATTACATCTTTTTTTTTCTGCACATGCTTCACAATTTCCCACTGAACGATTTAAGGTGCTTACTATAATTATGTTGCTTACCAACAAGGCTTTGATGTGGGCAAACCCTCTGATTGAGACTGAGGATGATTGTTTGAATCACCTTGATGATTTTATTTCAGCCATGGGGCAGGTGTTTGATGACCCCAATCGAGGTGCAACAGCTGAAGCAGCCATGTTAACTTTGCGCCAAGGTAAGCACTCGGTAGCTGAATATGCCTTGGATTTCAGGAGATGGGCCCTTGATACCACCTGGGACAGTTCCGCCAAAAAATCTATTTTTCGAAAGGGGTTATCTCCACTGATTAAGGATGAACTTGCTCGTGCTGACCCTCCCACTGCGTTAGGTGACTTTATTAACTACTGCATCCGTATTGATACTCGTCTGACTGAACGCAGGCAAGAGAGATGGTTCGAAAGCAATCGCACTAACCTTTTCCTACCTTCCTCTCCAGCTAAGGAACCTTTGAGTAGGATTACACGGGAACCTGAACCTGAACCCATGCAGGTAGACTCTTTACAACGACGGGTTAGTGATGCACGCAAGGAACATCGTTTTAAGGAGAATCTATGTTTCTATTGTGGTAAGTCAGGGCACTTCATTATAAACTGCCCCAGCCGTTCTCGTAAGACTACTGCAGCACTCATTCATTGTGAGTGTTGCGAGAGGGGATCTGTCAGGTCCCAGCCTCAGGCTCCAGAGAGATCTGCAGCAACAGATCTAGATTTCTCGGACTTAAACTCTGTTACCTCTGAGGACGTTGACTGTGTAAACGTTGCCATTTTTCAAGTTTCCTCAGCGGTGTCCCAGCTGAGTTGTAAGAAAAACAATTCTCATTGCTTTCTTTCCATCAAACTCTGGGTTGACTCAGCTTGGGTGTCTAGCTCTGCTATGATCGACTCAGGGGCAAGTGGAAATTTTATGGATGTCTCCTTTGCTCTGAAACAGGCTACTCCAGTACAGATGGAAACTGTGGATGGCTCCCTGCTGACCTCTGGACCAGTGGATCAGGAAACAGAGCCTTTGAAGGTTCTTATGGGTAAAGATCATCAAGAGAAACTGTCCTTTATGCTTATCTCTTCTCCCCACTTTCCCATTATTCTAGGGCTACCATGGCTGCAGGCTCAGAATCCTACCATTAACTGGGAGACCAAGGAATTACACTTTCCAGAGAAACAGATGAGTCCAAAAGTTTCAGCTTGCTCTGTTCCTAAAGGAACCATGTCAGTCCCTGAACTACCAGCTGTATACCAGGACTATGTGGATTTATGTGACAAGAAGAACGCTGACCAGCTTCCTCCTCACCGTCCATATGATTGTCCAATTGAATTATTGTCTGGAGCAGAGATACCTTTTGGTAAGATCTACTCCCTGGCGGGGCCCGAGCTAAAGGCTTTAAAGGATTACATAGACGAAAATCTAGCCAAGGGCTTCATACGCCCCTCTTCATCTCCTGCAGGTGCACCCATCTTCTTTGTAAAGAAGAAAGATGGATATCTGAGACCATGCGTAGACTATAGGGAATCAATAAGGTTACTATTAGAAACCGTTATCCATTGCCTTTAATCCCTGAGTTATTGGAGAGAGTGCGACATGCCAAAATTTTCTCTAAACTAGATCTTCGTGGGGCCTATAACTTAGTCCGTATTAGACCTGGGGATGAATGGAAGACTGCATTCAGGTCACGCTATGGACACTTTGAATATCTAGTTATGCCTTTTGGTCTGAGTATCGCCCCAGCCACTTTCCAACACTTGGTGAATGACATCTTCAGGGATCTCCTAGATACATTTGTGGTAATTTATTTGGATGATATTCTAATTTTTTCTAACTCCACAGAGGAACATCATGGACATGTGAGAATGGTCTTGGAACGTCTAAGACAAAATCATCTTTACATCAAACTTGAAAAGTGTGAATTCCATAGGACCGAAATTCAATTTCTGGGGTATGTACTGTCTACACAAGGAATTAGTATGGATGGAAGCAAAACCCAAGCCATCAAGGATTGGCCAAGTCCTAGAAATGTGAAGGAGGTACAGCGCTTCATCGGGTTTGCCAACTTCTATAGACGTTTCATTAGAAATTTCTCTGAGGTAGTGTCACGTATCACCCAACTTACCCGGAAAGAGTCTAGGTTCTCCTGGACTCCCAAGCCCAGGAAGCATTTTCCCGTCTAAAAGATAAATTTACCACTGCACCTATACTAGTACATCCCAACCCGAGCTTGCCTTCATAATAGAGGTGGATGCTTCAGACTGTGCCGTTGGAGCTATACTCTCTCAGAGAACAGGTGAGAAGAATGTCTTGCATCCCTGTGCCTTCTTTTCCAGCAGTTGTCTTCGGCTGAGAGGAACTACGATGTGGGCAATAGAGAGTTGTTGGCCATTATTGCCGCCTTCAAAGAATGGAGACACCTTCTTCAGGGAGCTGCACAGCAAATAGTCGTCCTGACAGACCATCGTAACCTTGAGTTTATCAGGTCGGCTAAGTGCCTGACTCCTCGCCAGGCTCGCTGGAATCTTTTCTTAAACCAATTTAATTTTATCATCTCTTATAGGCCAGGATCGCGCAATGGAAAGGCTGATGCACTCTCTAGGATTTACTCAGCAGAGACACGTCCAATTACTCCTCCTAAGACTATTCTTCCTGACTCTAGATTCCTAGGAGTAATTCATAATCAAGACCTACTTAAGGACATCAAGGAAGCATACCATGCGGATTCCTTTTTGGCACAACCCCCAAGGGACGTAAGTCTTGTCTTTAAGAATGGTGTGTGGATTCAGGGACAACGCCTGTATATTCCTGAAACAGTCAGATTGAGAGTATTGCAACTCATTCACGATTCCAAGATAGCTGGGCATAGAGGAATTCTAAAGACACAGGAATTTCTTTCTCGTTTCTTTTGGTGGCCCACTTGCAGTAAGGATGTTTTAAACTATGTCACTTCATGTGAAGTCTGTGCAAGATGCAAAACACCTCGCTCCTCACCAACTGGTCTGTTACAGCCTCTTCCCACCCCGTCCCGCCCGTGGGGATCCATTTCTATGGACTTCATTGTGGAGTTACCAACCTCTCAAGGGAAGAACACCATTCTAGTGGTGGTTGACCGTCTAACAAAGGCAGCTCATTTTATCCCTTGTGTCGGCTTACCCACTGCAAAACAGACATCAGATTTGATGATTAAAGATGTGTTTCGCTTACATGGAGTACCGGATGAGGTTATTTCGGATCGAGGGGTGCAATTCACTTCTAGGTTTTGGCAAAATTTCTGTGCAGCATTGGACATTAAAGTAAACCTTTCTTCTGCTTTTCATCCCCAGACTAATGGACAGACCGAACGAACCAATCAAACCCTGGAGCAGTATCTCCGCTGCTTTATCTGCCACCTACAGGATGATTGGGTGGATCTACTTCCATTAGCTGAGTTTTCGTATAACAACTCTCAGAGTGCCTCCACTAAGCAGTCTCCTTTTTACTTAAATCTAGGTTATCATCCTAACATTCTACCACGATTTCCCATAGAAACGCCTTTACCAGCAGTGGCTGAAAGAATCACGTCTTTACAGAAGAATATGGATCTTCTAAAGGAGAATCTGGAATCGGCTCAGGAAAGGTACAAGAAAGCAGCAGATAAATTTCGTAAACCTGCACCAGCTTTCAAGGTAGGAGACTTGGTCTGGCTGTCAACCAGAAATCTTAAGTTAAGGATTCCATCGTCTAAGTTGGGACATAAGTACATTGGACCCTATAAAATCAGTAAAATTATAAGTGCTGTTGCTTGTCGTCTTCAACTGCCTAGAACTATGAGAATCCACCCTGTCTTTCATGTATCCCTACTAAAGGCTGCGACACCCAATACGTTTCCTGGACGTTCTTCTCCTTGCCCTGACCCAGTGCTAGTCGATGGTCAGGAAGAATTTGTGGTGGAAAGGATTTTAGATTCCAGGTTGTATAGAAATCAGTTACAATATCTGGTTAAATGGCAGGGCTACCCAGTGGAGGACAACTCATGGGAACCAGTCAATAACGTTAATGCTCCTCGCTTGCTCCGTCAGTTTCATCAGAGGTACCCACACAAGCCTGGTCTGAGGTCATCCGGAGGTTGTCCCTAAGGGGGGAGTAATGTAAGGTTCTGTGTACATGTTCCTGAAACTCAGTTTGTTCGTCAGCCATTTTACTTTCTGTCTTGCTGCAGCTATCTTGCCCTCAGTCAGAATGGAGTTTCCAGCTTGCATGTTCCCGCCCTGATTCTCTCCTTTGCTTCTTAAGCAGCCACAGCTGAGCAATCAGTGCTTCAGAATCTAGCCTGCAGTGAACCTGTGACCTGACTCCTAAAGCCTTGGACCCTGTACTCCAGCTATTCCTACTGAGGAACTCTGAAGCACTTGTGGACTCTGAACCCTGCTCTTTGAAAGACCCACGTTTGCATGGACTTACGGTAACAGAGAAGAAGATCCTGAACCTGTTGTGGAGAGTGATTGCTGAGCTTAGATTACTCTGGCCTGCTGTGTCTCCTGCCTCTGTGTCTGCAAACTGTGTGACTATTTTTGCCAACTTGTATGAAGGAATACAAGACTTTCTATATCAACCTGTGTCTCATGTATTTTCATCGCACCCAAGCACAAGACGCTATATGAACTGTACTACATACATTACACACAGGTTGATATGAAATGACTTGTATTACTTCATACAAGCATGCTGAAAAGTTCACACAGTTTGCAGGAACAGCGACAGGAGACACAGCAGGCCAGAGTAACTTCAAGCTCTACAATAAATCTCCAAAGCAGGTTCAGGATCTCTTCTCTGTACCGTAATTCCTCTGCAAACATGGATTCACCAAACAGCAGGTTTCCAGAGTCCAAAAGTGTTCCAAGGCTCCTCAGTAGGGAATAGCTGGAGTACAAGTCCAAGGTTTCCAGAATTCAGGTCACAGACTGACTGAGGCTTGATTCAGGAGCACTGATTGTTCAGCTGAGGCTGCTTAAGAAGCAAGAGGGAAGAATCAGGGCGGGAACATGAAAACTGGAAACTCCATATTAACTTGAGGGCAAGAGCTGCAGAAAGACAGAAAGCAAAATGGCCGACGGAAAACTGAGTTTCAAGGAACATGTCAACAGAGACAAAGAACCTTACATTACTCCCTCCTTAGGAACAACCTCCGGATGACCTCAGACCAGGCTTGTCAGGGTACCTCTGATGAAACTGGCGGAGCAGGCGAGGAGCATTTACATTATTGACTGGTTCCCATGAGTTGTCCTCCACTGGGTAGCCCTGCCATTTAATCAAATATTGCAACTGATTTCTGTACAACCTGGAATCTAGAATCCTTTCCACCATAAATTCTTCCTGACCATCGACCAGCACTGGGTCAGGGCAAGGAGAAGAGCGTCCAGGAAACGTATTGGGTGTTGCAGCCTTTAGTAGGGATACATGAAAGACAGGGTGGATTCTCATAGTTCTGGGCAGTTGAAGACGACAAGCAACAGCACTTATAATCTTATTGATCTTATAAGGTCCAATGTACTTATGTCCCAATTTAGACGATGGAATCTTTAATTTAAGATTTCTGGTTGACAGCCAGACCAAATCTCCTACCTTGAAAGCTGGTGCAGGTTTACGAAATTTATCTGCTGCTTTCTTGTACCTTTCCTGAGCCAATTCTAGATTTTCCTTTAGAAGATCCATATTCTTTTGTAAAGAAGTGATTCTTTCAGCCACTGCCGGCAAGGGCGTATCTATGGGAAATCGAGGAAGAATGTTAGGATGATAACCTAGATTGGAGTAAAAAGGAGACTGCTTAGTGGAGGCGCTCTGAGAGTTGTTATAAGAGAACTCAGCCAGTGGAAGTAGATCCACCCAATCATCCTGTAGGTGGCAGATAAAACAGCGGAGATACTGCTCCAGGGTCTGATTGGTTCGTTCTGTCTGTCCATTAGTCTGGGGATGAAAAGCAGAAGAAAGGTTTACTTTAATGTCCAATGCTGCACAGAAATTTTGCCAAAACCTTGAAGTGAATTGCACCCCTCGATCCGAAATGACCTCATCCGGTACTCCATGTAAGCGAAACACATTCTTAATCATCAAGTCTGATGTCTGTTTTGCATTGGGTAAGCCGACACAAGGGATAAAATGAGCTGCCTTTGTTAGACGGTCAACCACCACTAGAATGGTGTTCTTCCCTTGAGAGGTTGGTAACTCCACAATGAAGTCCATAGAAATGGATCCCCATGGGCGGGACGGGGTGGGAAGAGGTTGCAACAGACCAGTTGGTGAGGAGCGAGGTGTTTTGCATCTTGCACAGACTTCACATGAAGTGACATAGTTTAAGACATCTTTCCTGTAAGTGGGCCACCAAAAGAAACGAGAAAGAAATTCTTGTGTCTTTAGAATTCCCCTATGCCCGGCTATCTTGGAATCGTGGATGAGTTGCAATACTCTCAATCTGACTGTTTCAGGTATATACAGACGTTGTCCCTGAATCCACACACCATTCTTAAAGACAAGACTTACGTCCCTTGGGGGTTGAGCCAACAAAGAATCCGCATGGTATGCTTCCTTGATGTCCTTAAGTAGGTCTTGATTATGAATCACTCCCAGGAATCTAGAGTCAGGAAGAATAGTCTTAGGAGGAGTAAGTGGACGTGTCTCTGCTGAATGAATCCTAGAGAGTGCATCAGCCTTTCCATTGCGCGATCCTGGTCTATAAGAAATGACAAAATTAAATTGGTTTAGGAAAAGATTCCAGCGAGCCTGGCGAGGAGTCAGGCACTTAGCCGACCTGATAAATTCAAGGTTACGATGGTCTGTCAGGACGACTATTTGCTGTGCAGGTCCCTGAAGAAGGTGTCTCCATTCCTTGAAGGCGGCAATAATGGCCAACAATTCTCTATTGCCCACATCGTAGTTCCTCTCAGCCGAAGACAACTGCTGGGAAAAGAAGGCACAGGGATGCAAGACATTCTTCTCACCTGTTCTCTGAGAGAGTATAGCTCCAACGGCACAGTCTGAAGCATCCACCTCTATTATGAAGGCAAGCTCGGGGTTAGGATGTACTAAGATAGGTGCGGTGGTACATTTATCCTTTAAACAGGAAAATGCTTCCTGAGCTTGCGGGGTCCAGGAGAACCTAGACTGTTTCCGGGTAAGTTGGGTGATAGGTGACACTACCTCAGAAAAATTCTTAATGAAACGTCTATAGAAGTTGGCAAACCCGATGAAACGCTGCACCTCCTTCACATTTCTAGGAATTGGCCAATCCTTGATGGCTTGGGTCTTGCTTCCATCCATACTAATCCCTTGCGTAGATAGTACATACCCCAGAAATTGAATTTCGGTCCTATGGAATTCACATTTTTCAAGTTTGATGTAGAGATGGTTTTGTCTTAGGCGTTCTAAGACCATTCTCACATGTCCATGATGTTCCTCTGTGGAGTTAGAAAAAATTAGAATATCATCCAGATAAATCACCACAAATGTATCTAGGAGATCCCTGAAGATATCATTCACGAAGTGTTGGAAAGTGGCTCGGGCGGTACTCAGACCAAAAGGCATAACTAGATATTCAAAGTGTCCATAGCGTGACCTGAAAGAAGTCTTCCATTCATCCCCAGGTCTAATACGGACCAAGTTATAGGCCCCACGGAGATCCAGTTTAGAGAAAATTTTGGCATGCCGCACTCTCTCCAACAACTCAGGGATTAAAGGCAATGGATAACGGTTTCTAATAGTAACCTTATTGAGTTCCCTATAGTCTATGCAGGGTCTCAGAGATCCATCTTTCTTCTTCACAAAGAAGATGGGTGCACCTGCGGGAGATGAAGAGGGGCGTATGAAGCCCTTGGCTAAATTTTCGTCTATATAATCCTTCAAAGCTTTTAGCTCGGGCCCCGCTAGGGGGCAGATCTTACCAAAAGGTATCTCGGGTCCAGGCAATAATTCAATTGGACAATCATATGGACGGTGAGGAGGAAGCTGATCAGCGTTCTTCTTGTCACATAAATCCACATAGTCCTGGTATACAGCTGGTAGTTCAGGGACTGACATGGTTCCTTTAGGAACAGAGCAAGCTGAAACTCCTTGACTCATCTGTTTCTCCGGAAAGTGTAATTCCTTGGTCTCCCAGTTAATCGTAGGATTCTGCGCCTGCAGCCATGGTAGCCCTAGAATAATGGGAAAGTGGGGAGAAGAGATAAGCAAAAAAGACATTTTCTCCTGATGATCTTTACCCATAAGGACCCTCAAAGGCTCTGTTTCTTGATCCACTGGTCCAGAAGTCAGTAGAGAGCCATCCACAGTCTCCATCTGTACTGGAGTAGCCTTCTTCACTGAACGTATCCCCTGTTTCAGAGCAAAGGAGATATCCATAAAATTTCCACTTGCTCCTGAGTCGATCATAGCAGAGCTAGACACCCAGACTGAGTCAACCCAGAGTTTGATGGAAAGGAAGCAATGAGAATTGTTTCTTTTACAACTCAGCTGGGACACCGCTGAGGAAACTTGAAAAATTGCAGCGTTTATACCGTCATCGTCCCCAGAACTAACAGAGTTTAAGTCCGAGAAATCAAGATTTCTTGCAGCAGATCTCTCTGGAGCCTGAGGCTCGGACATGACAGAGCTCCTCTCGCAACACTCACAGTGAATGACTGCTGCAGTAGTCTTACGAGAACGGCTGGGGCAGTTTATAATGAAGTGCCCTGACTTATCACAGTAGAAACATAGATTTTCCTTTATACGATGTTCTTTGCGTGCATCACTAACCCGTCTTTGTAAAGAGTCCACCTGCATGGGTTCAGGTTCTGGTTCCCTTGTGATCCTACTCAAAGGTTCCTTAGCTGAGGAGGGAGGTAGTAAAAGGTTAGTGCGATTATTTTCGAACCATCTCTCTTGTCTGCGTTCAGTCAGACGAGCATCAATACGGATACAATAGTTAATAAAGTCACCTAACGCAGTGGGAGGGTCGGCACGAGCAAGTTCATCCTTAATCAGTGGAGACAACCCTTTCCGAAAAATAGATTTTTTAGCGGAAGTGTCCCAAGTGGTATCAAGAGCCCATCTCCTGAAATCCAGGGCATATTCGGCTACTGAACGCTTACCTTGGCGCAAAGTTAACATGGCTGCTTCAGCTGTTGCACCTCGATTGGGGTCATAAAACACCTGCCCCATGGCTGAAATAAAAGCATCAAGGTGATTCAAACAATCATCCTCAGTCTCAATCAGAGGGTTTGCCCACATCAAAGCCTTATTGGTAAGCAACATGATTATAGTAAGCACTTTGGATCGTTCAGTGGGAAATTGTGAAGCATGTGCAGAGAAAAATAAATTGCATTGATTAATAAATCCCCTGAATTTCTCACGTTCACCGCCAAAACGAAAAGGAGGTAATTTGGGGATCCCAGAACTCGGGGTTATGGCAGGAGCCTGGGCTCGTTCCTCTAGAGCCTCAATCCTGGCTCGCAATTCCTGGGTAGTCTGTCCAAACACTTGCAAATTATGATTAGTGAGGTCCTGAAGGCTTGCAAAACGGGTTTTTAAAGTCTGTACATCTGAAAGGATTGTATCAGTCACTCCGCAAAGCTCCTTTATGCGGGCCTCCATCTTCCAGATCTTTTAAGGCAGAAGTGCTGGAAGGAGAAGAGGAAAGGAAAAAAAAAAAAAAAACAATAGTGTTTACCTGTGGTAACACTCCAGAGTAAAATTTTAAGGGAATGCGCTCACCTGGAATGGTTGTGAGAAGTCACAACCACTGTCATCACATAAGGTATTAAACGGACATCTGATATCCACAGTCACAGCAGACACGGCTTTCCCAGACCCAGCAGACACTAAACATTGGCTCCTGAATCTTGTCATGTATAGTGTACAGTTCCTATAGCGTCTTGTGCTTGGGTGCGAGGAAAACACAGGAGACACAGGTTGATATGAAATGACTTGTATTACTTCATACAAGCATGCAGAAAAGGTCACACAGTTTGCAGGAACAGCGACAGGAGACACAGCAGGCCAGAGTAACTTCAAGCTCTACAATAAATCTCCAAAGCAGGTTCAGGATCTCTTCTCTGTACAGTAATTCCTCTGCAAACATGGATTCATCAAACAGCAGGTTTCCAGAGTCCAAAAGTGTTCCAAGGCTCCTCAGTAGGGAATAGCTGGAGTACAAGTCCAAGGTTTCCAGAAGTCAGGTCACAGACTGACTGAGGCTTGATTCAGGAGCACTGATTGTTCAGCTGAGGCTGCTTAAGAAGCAAGAGGGAAGAATCAGGGCGGGAACATGAAAACTGGAAACTCCATATTAACTTGAGGGCAAGAGCTGCAGAAAGACAGAAAGCAAAATGGCCGACGGAAAACTAAGTTTCAAGGAACATGTCAACAGAGACAAAGAATCTTACAAGGGGTGTGTGGTCCTGGTGATTGGCAGACAGTAGTAGTAGTACTTCCAGGACTAATCGCCCGTGTGTTCAGTGAGTGGTGGCAGCGAGTATGAAGAGGGGTGTGTGATCCTGGTGATTGGCAGACAGTAGTAGTAGTACTTCCAGGACTCATCGCCGTGTGTTCAGTGAGTGGTGGCAGCGTCTATGAAGAGGGGTGTGTGGTCCTGGTGATTGGCAGACAGTAGTAGTAGTACTTCCGGGACTCATCGCCGTGTGTTCAGTGAGTGGTAGTAGCGAGTATGAAGAGGGGTGTGTGGTCCTGGTGATTGGCAGTCAGTAGTAGTAGTACTTCCGGGACTCATCGCCGTGTGTTCAGTGAGTGGTGGCAGCGAGTATGAAGAGGGGTGTGTGGTCCTGGTGATTGGCAGACAGTAGTAGTAGTACTTCCGGGACTCATCGCCGTGTGTTATGTTTCGGTAGCTGAGGAGTGCAGGTAAAAAAGGCAATACACCAGAGCAGTTGGAATCTATGAGATTGCAGTACCCTGACTAACCACCACAACTAGAGGCAGCCGTGGAGCGTTCCTACGTTGGTCCTAGACGCCTCATCACAGCCTGAGAAACTAACTACACCTAAAGATAGAAATAGGAAAGCTATCTGCCCCGGAGCAGAACCCCAAAGATAACAGAAAGCCCCCAAACATGTAATGGCGGTTAGACAAGATGAAATACTGACACAGACAGGAAATAGTATGAGCAAACGCTGGGGCCCAAACTATCTAAATAGAAAAGGATAGGAAGGGTACTTACTGCAATCCCAGAAAACCCTGAAAAGCACCAACTCTACTAATTTCAAAATCACCTGAGATCACACGACCTCTACCACCTAAATTAGTTCTCTGGTGTAACAAAATCAAAACAGCAGCCACTGAAAAAACTGGAAAAAGCAAAAGAACAAAACTCAGTGGCTGAACTAAACTGAGAGGGCAGAAGCCCCCGGAGGGGACCCTGAAGGCCCCCAAAGAAGTGCAGGACAAAATGCAAAAACACAAAAGAAGCAAAAGTCTTATCTGTAAGCAGGAAATGCAGACACGACACAGCAGGCTACAAGGGAAACTGGAATGAAGGATTCAGACCAGAACAATTGATCACCGGCAACCCTGATGGGAAAATGACTCCCTTATATAAGACCAGTCAGTAACACCTGATTCCCAGTCCTCACAATCCTCACTAGCACCGCTTGTAACCACCAGAGGGAGCCTCTGCTCAGAACTCATCTCAAACCCATTCACAACAGTACCCCCCCTTGAGGAGGGGTCACCGAACCCTCATTTGAGCAACCAGGTCGGTCAGGATGAGTTCTATGATACGCACGGATAAGTCTCCTAGCATGGATGTCCGAAGCAAACACCCAAGAATTGTCTTCCTGACCATAACCTCTCCATTTAACCAAATACTGGAGTTTCCGTCTAGAAAAACGAGAATCCAATATTTTCTCAACCACATACTCCAGATTGCCCTCAACCAAAACAGGGTCAGGAGGCACAGCAGCAGGAACCACTGGCTCAACAAACCTCTTCAACAAGGACTTGTGGAACACGTTATGGATCTTAAATGTCCCTGGAAGAAGCAAACGAAAAGAAACAGGATTAATAATCTCCATGATCTTATAAGGTCCAATGAACCTAGGCTTAAATTTAGGAGATGCTACTCTCATAGGAATATTCTTTGAGGACAACCAGACCAAGTCCCCCACTTTAAACTGAGGACCATCAGTCCTATGCCAGTTAGCAAACCGCTGGGCCTTCTCCTGAGAGAGGGACAACCTCTCCACTACCTGGTCCCAAATCTGTTGCATACGCTCCACAACAGAGTCAACACCTGGACAGACAGAAGCCTCCGTCTGTCCTGAAGAAAATCGAGGGTGAAACCCAGAATTACAAAAAAACGGAGACATCAAAGTGGCAGAGCTAGCCCTATTATTAAGAGCAAACTCAGCCAAAGGCAAAAAAGAGACCCAGTCATCCTGATCAGCAGACACAAAGCATCTTAGATAAGTCTCCAATGTCTGGTTTGTTCTCTCAGTTTGACCATTGGTCTGAGGATGAAATGCCGAGGAGAAAGACAATTGAACACCCAGTTTAGAACAAAAAGTCCTCCAAAATCTGGAAACAAACTGGACTCCTCTGTCAGACACAATGTTCTCAGGAATGCCGTGTAAACGAACCACGTGCTGAAGGAACAACGGCACCAATTCAGAGGAGGAAGGCAACTTAGGTAATGGCACAAGATGTATCATTTTGGAAAACCTATCACAAATTACCCAGATGGTGGTCATTCTCTGAGAAACAGGAAGATTGGAAATTAAATCCATAGAGATATGGGTCCATGGTCTCTTGGGCACAGGCAATGGCATCAACAAACCACTAGAGCGAGAGCAAGGCTTGGAGCGAGAGCAAGTCCCGCAGGACTGCACAAATTCCCTGACATCACGAGACAAGGTAGGCCACCAAAAGGACCGGCTAACCAAGTCTCTGGTACCAAAAATTCCGGGATGCCCAGCCAATGCGGAACAATGAATCTCAGACATCACACTCTTTTTCCATTGGTCCGGGACAAACAATTTTCCAACAGGGCAGCGCTCGGGCCTATCCTCCTGACACCCCTCCAGAGCAAGTCTCAAATTGGGCGAGATGGCGGAAAGAACTACACCCTCTTTCAAAATAACAGAAGGATCAGATAACTCAGGAGAGTCCGCAAGGAAACTCCTCGAGAGGGCATCCGCCTTAACATTCTTAGTGCCAGGAAGAAAGGAAACCACAAAATTAAAACGTGTGAAAAACAAGGCCCACCTGGCCTGTCTAGGATTGAGTCGCTTGGCAGATTCCAGATAGACCAGATTCTTATGGTCCGTAAGGACCACCACCTGATGTTTGGCTCCCTCCAGCCAATGTCTCCACTCTTCAAAAGCCCACTTCATGGCCAATAACTCCCGATTACCTACGTCATAATTACGTTCAGTAGGAGAAAATTTTCGAGAGAAAAAGGCACAAGGGTTACTTTTAGAGGTCTCTGGATCTTTTTGGGACAAAACGGCACCTGCCCCAATTTCAGAGGCATCAACCTCCACCTGAAATGGCAGAGAAACATCAGGCTGCCGTAGAACAGGAGCAGAAGTGAATCTCTGCTTAAGTTCCTGAAATGCAGAGACTGCCTCAGGAGGCCAATTCACCACATCAGAACCCTTTCTGGTCAAATCAGTTAATGGTTTAACAATAACCGAGAAATTACCAATAAATTTACGATAAAATTGGCAAAACCCAAAAATCTCTGAAGAGCCTTTAATGAAGTAGGTTGGACCCAATCACAGATGGCCTGAACCTTGACCGGGTCCATTTCAATAACAGATGGGGACAAAATGAATCCCAGAAATGAGATCCTCTGTACGCCAAAAAGACACTTTGATCCCTTCACATACAGAGCATTCTCTCTCAAAATCTGGAATACAGTTCGAACATGTTTCACATGAGAGTCCCAGTCATTAGAAAAAATCAAGATATCATCCAAATAAACAATCAGAAATTTATCTACAAAATCCTGAAAATGTCATTCATGAAGGACTGGAAGACAGAAGGAGCATTAGTGAGCCCAAAGGGCATCACTAGGTACTCAAAATGCCCTTCAGGGGTATTGAATGCCGTCTTCCATTCATCCCCGTGCTTAATGCGAATAAGGTTATACGCCCCCCTGAGGTCAAGCTTGGTAAACCAAGTAGCGTTTTTCACCCTGGAAAACAGGTCAGAAATCAAGGGTAACGGGTATTGATATTTCACAGTAATATTGTTCAAGAGACGATAATCAATACACGGCCTTAATGAACCATCTTTTTTGGCCACAAAGAAAAAACCGGCACCTAAGGGTGAAGAGGATGGTCTGATATGACCCTTCTCCAATGATTCCTTGATATAAGACCGCATAGCGTCATGTTCAGGTACAGACAAGTTAAAAAGGCGACCTTTAGGGAATTTACTACCAGGCACTAATTCAATAGCGCAGTCATAGCTCCTATGGGGAGGCAAGGATGCAGATTTACTTTCGCTAAACACATCAGAAAAATCAAACAAAAAGTCAGGAACATCCTGAGCCTGGGGGAGGCAGAAAAAAAAGGAGTGTTGGTTTTAAAACATTGGCAGCCCAAGGGGTTACAGACACAGTTTTCCAATCCAAAAAGGTTAGGAAATGTAACCAAGGGGAAACCCCCCACGATAATGTCTGGATTTTACAGAAAAACCAAAAATTTGCAGCATCCTGGTGATAGGGTTTAACCCCCATTATACCTGAGTAGAAAAAAGGGGTTTTTCCGCCAAAGGGGGAGAAACGTCCCCAGTGGGGGGAAAAGCCTCTGTAGGGGGATCAAGGGGAAACCCCCAAAGTTTAGCAAAAACATAATCCCTTAGGGAATGCTCTCCAGAAAAACGAAAGCCCGAGCAGAAAATGAGGACAGAGGCATACAGGTGACAGTTTTAAAAAAACTTAGTCTGACACTACCCCCGACAACTGACGTGCAAAAGTCTTCCCCCCTTAGGGAGATGAAAAAATGAGGGCTCACCCCAGTAGAAACATAACCCCTTTTCGCTTTCAAAACTCATGACGCTTGCCCCGACAACCCCCTATCCAGCTGGGTTCAGAACTGGGTTTCCCAAAGGGAACACCATTCACGCATACTTTCCGCTCACGCAAAGTCTGTCAATTTGAATCGTAATGACATAGAAAACATTGAGACCAGAGGGGGCGGGAATCCCACCCTAACATCCCTTTTTATTTTCTGACGACCCTTTCCCAAAAGGGGCCCCAAAGGTCTCATTCCATTTGGGAGGACTGCCACCCGCGGAAACTCTGACGTATAACTTAGGTATCAAACCCCTGATTTAAAGCCAAAAGGCTTTTTTAGCTTGTCAGTGACATTGGCTCATCGCAAAACCCCAAAGCCTGAAAAAACGCATCAAAAATCACTCAAACAGGATCCCGGTATCAGGAAAAAGCCCCAAACTGAGGATCGCCGGCCCGGAGAGAGTGATAATTGAACCGCTGCCTGCGTTTTTGAGGACTTTGATTTTTTGGCAAAAAACAATTTTTCATTCTTTTGAAATTCTGAAAATTAAAACTCGCCCCTAA
>JARQOD010004446.1:0-54804 GCA_033576555.1 Oophaga sylvatica
AAGCCAGTTATTTTTGTTTCTTTTTCTGCCGTAAAAATTTTTTTTTTGAAAATTTCCCCAATTAAGGAGAGCCAAGGTGGGAAAAGAGGTGCGAGCCTTCCTTTTCGTTCCTGAAAGTGAAACCGCCCCGCACAGATGATGGTGGCTCGACTACTTCCGGCTCCCTGTCTTGTTCGTCGGAGGTGTGGAGAGACCGCCTCTTCTGTGTCCTGCATGAACAAAAAACAAATTGGTAAATCACAAAGACAAAGACATTTATCTTCACACTTAACCCCATATACAGCAAAAATGTGAAAAACGACACTTTTTAATGGAAAGGCCTCAAAACGTTGAGCTACATAAATTATCAGTAGATGAAGGGATAAATTCTGCCATTTTATCTACATTTCACAATTATATTTTTTAATTTCAAGTCCACTTTTGCATGTACATTAAAATGTGTTGTAATACAAAGGGTACTTACATGTACGACAGGGGTGTCCGCTGGATTCACTGGGTCTAGATCCGAAATGGATTGTCCCTTGTCTGGGTACTCTGGTCCTTGTAAATGCGAACAGATCAAAGTACCACAGTTGGGGACATAAAACTTCTTTCGGCCCCCGCTCCAGATTTGGTTGAATTGATAACTTTATTGAGCTCTTTTTTATAAACCGTGCGGAGGCCTGAATCGTTTTTTAACCGTTTGACTCATCCGCCGGTTCATCAGGGTAACGGCTCCTGCAGAGCTCCACCAGTTTTTGGTAGGCGTCCTTCTTTTTCAACCGGTTACATAATCTGCAGACTTAATAATTTCCGAGGCCACGGCATCGAGCGGTACAGCTCGATAAAAATCACGCAAAAACTCCTGTTATCAGCCACTGTAATAAAAAAACTGATTATGTGAGGAACAGCAGAATGGTTAAATAAAATGCTTACATACTGTAGTCTACAACATAGAACACAGCAGGGATCACAAAATGGTGGTTTGTGGGCGACGCAGGAGTAAACATAGATAGAGCTGGGATCATAAAATGGTGGTTGTGGGCGAGCAGGAGTAAACATAGATAGAGCTGGGATCATAAAATGGTGGCCATGGGCGGGGGCCGAACAAAACAATGGGATAAAAAAAACCTAGATAAACAATTACGCAAAAAACAGCAGGGATCACAAAATGGTGGTTGTGGGCGACGCAGGAGTAAGCATAGATAGAGCTGGGATCACAAAAGGTGGTTGTGGGCGACGCAGGAGTAAACATAGACAAGAGCTGGGATCATAAAATGGTGGGCGTGCCTGAACAAAACAAATGAAAAAACATGATGGACAAACAATGGTTAACACCAGCAGAGAGATCTAAAATGGATCGGTAAATTAAAGGACAAAAGAAAAAATTAAATGTGACAAAAAAAATTACCTACCTTACAAAACTTGTGTGATTCTGAAAAAAAAAAATAGGGAAACTAGCGTCACAAAAATGGATCGCGAGGATACCCACAGACCTGGATCGCAAAAACTCAACTAGAACGTAGCAACCGAAATAAGTGGTGTAAACCGATCGCAGTAGCTACCAAGACTAGCAGGACACACTGGGTGATTTGAAAGAGCCGCTTCTGCTCGAGAGCAATGGAGAGGAGTGCTGATAAGTTCGTCTTTTATGACGCGGTCATCCAATCACAAAGTGGGAGAGCTGTGATAAATATCTATGACACACATAGTGACCACCAATCTGTGACGAGGGGCGTGCAAAAGGTCGCGCTCAGTCAGCCTATCGAGGTCGTGATCTTTCACAGTACATGCAGTGGGCACATCCAAACGACCGCCAAAGTCGTTAAAAAGGTCGCTAACCGCTGATCGACGTTAATGAGATCGTCAAGTAGGGCAGCTACTAGCGACCTTAAAACGATCACACCAACGATAGCGTCGTTATCGTGATCGTTAGCGGGAACGTTTAGTGTGGCAGTACCTTAATTCCCCATGGCCTTAGGCATATTGAAGACAATAGGGTTTAGTCTCCACTGTGAATAACCAGGCCTTTTAGTATGCTAAGTGGTCAGGCCAAAAACAAGACTTCAAAGGTGGAGTCTGGACCCCGTCAGCATGGGGCCTGAAGCTGCCTGGGGCTTCAGTTAGATTATACCTGCCAGCTGGACACAGAAAACGCATCCATTGTGTCACCCAGCCATGACGGCTCCGTTCTAGGATTATGAATTATGAGCACATCTTTGTAGGTACAGACTCATAAAAAATATCTGCGTGATCCTGCGGACCTCGGGCATCTGACAGTGCAAAATCCAGAGACGGTGATGGCTTGGGGGCCTGAGATATAGAGATTGGCCCTCCACAGAGACCTAACCGGGCCAGGTTTGATCTCCACGCGACAGGCAAAACATACTGCATCCACTGGTACCTCTCGTGTCCTGATCCCATCGTCCTGGGGAAAGTTAACCCCTTTGTTAGATATTGGGAAAAAATTCTGCAGGGAGCTAAGGGTGGAGATTATCAGCCCACCCTCTGACACCGAGGGGAGGGACCTAGCAGGTTTAAGAACTGTGAGGCGACGGCAGACCTCTCTCGATTCTGTGTATTGAATTTTTATCATTTTTTAATAATTATGGAATAAAAATTTGTTAAATTGTTTTGAACTTTCCCGAGTCACTGCTTGTCTGTCCACTGCACCAACTGCGCTGCATACATATGATGAAGAATGTGGTTAGTGTGAACTGAGGCATAGCCCAAAGCAGCTGCATGTCAGTGATTAAGTCTGCAACGCTACAGCTCAAGCCTGCGGACAAAATGGAGGAGCTTTTGAAGTAGTTGGTCTTCATGCAGTAGCAGCTGCTGTATCAGCAGCAGAAAATGAATGAGCTGATCCTGCAACAGATTGCAGCTCTGCGAGAGGCCCCTCGCCAGCTATCCCGATCCATTTTGAGGCCCAGTACAAAATCTGGACAGCACTGAGGATGATGAGTCCAGAGGACAATATGGAAGCCTTCCTCACCGTGTTTGGGGTGCAAAGCAGAGTGGGAGACCTTGCCGATGTCACAGTGGGCTGAAGTGGTGGCACACTTCCTGACGGGAGATGCCCAGAAGACCTACCTGGACCTCAGTCGGGAGGATGCCCTGGACTATGAGAAGCTGAGAGGTAAGATCCTTGCCAGCTGGGTGTTAACACATATGTACGTGCCAACGGGTTTACCAGTGGTCCTTTGGGAGTCTCGTCCCACTAGGTCTCAGGCATATGACTTGCTGAAGCTGGTAAAAAAAATGGCTCCAGCCTGAGACAACTCCTTTCCAGATGTAGAGAGGGGTGGTGGTCGACCGGCTGGTGAGGGCTCTGCCAAGCAGCCATGTGCTTTCGACACAGTTGACCACTGTCTCCTACTGTCTAGGCTCCAGTCACTAGGTATTAAGGACACTGTTCTCCCCCTGGTTCTCCTCCTATCTTTCTGACCGCTCCTTTCAGTGTTTCGTTCTCTGGCTCCACGTCATCTCCTCTTCCTCTCACTGTCGGTGTACCCAGGGCTCAGTCCTTGGACCCTTCTCTTCTCTCACTACACGGCCCCAATTGACAGACCATCAGCAGATTTGGCTTTCAGTACATCTTTATGCTGATGACACACAACTATACACGTCATCCCCCGACCTTACCCCCGCTGTTCTACAGAACGCCACCGACTGCCTGTCCGCAGTCTCCAACATCATGTCCGCTCTCTATCTGAAACTTAACCTCTCCAAAATGAACTCCTTCTGCTCCCGCCGTCTACTAACCTCCCTAAATCTGACATTTCCTCTCCGTGGGCGGCACCATAATAACACCCTGGCAGCAGGCTCACTGTCTGGTGTTATGTTTGACACCAATCTCTCCTTCACCTCCCATAACAATCTCTTGCCCGCTCTTGCCGCCTACACCTAAAGAACATCTCTAGAATCCGCCCTTTTTTCACCATGGAAACAACAAAAACCCTCACTGTAGCATTGATCCACTCCCGCCTGGACTACTGCAACGCTCTATTACTTGGCCTCCCCATTACTCGACTATCCCCTCTCCAGTCCATCCTTAATGCAGCAGCCAGGGTCATCCATCTGGCTAATCGGTACTTGGACGCGTCTGCTCTTCGCCAGTCCTTACACTGGCTGCCCATTCATTATAGGATCCAATTCAAAGTACTTGTTCTCACCCACAAAGCTCTCCACAGTGTAGCACCCCCCTACACCTCTCCTCTCATTTCTATCGCCTAACCGACTGCTGCGCTCTGCAAACGACTTTCGACTAACCTCTGCACTAATCCGTACCTCCCACTCCCGACTCCAAGACTTCTCCCGCGCTGCGCCAATCCTTTGGAATACTTTACCCCAAGAAATTAGGACTATCCACAATTTGCATAGTTTCAGGCGCTCCATCAAAACACATTTGTTCAGAGCGGCCTATCACATTCACTAATCAAAGTCATTCTATGTGTAAGTGTGTATGTGTGGCCCATTCACTATCTCCATCCATCCCTCACTCCCTCAAGATGGCTGGACCATCATTGTAAATACACCATTGTATATACACACCTGTACTTTGTATCTCCCCCACCTCATTGTAGATTGTAAGCTCTCACGAGCAGGGTCGGCTTATTTTGCTTTATTTATTGTATTGTTAACGTTGTTACTTATGACTTGTGTTTAGAAACTGTTAAACTGTAAAGCGCTGCGGAATATGTTGGCGCTATATAAATAAAGATTATTATTATTATTATACGCGTTGGGTGGGGCAAAGGGACCCGGGCATTCTGGACCAGGTGATTGGACTGGTTTAGCAGTATACAACCACTCGGGATTTATACGGGACACAGCTCCACTTCGCCTGTCACATAAGGCCTCGCTCCTGGGAAAAGTCCACGACCCTCCACTGGGGTCAATCCGGATTGAGCCCGTACTGATGGGGTATCCCAAAGGAGAGTGACAACAGACCCGTTTCCCCTAAAATGGCCCCCAAGGTCACTCGTGCTGCAGCTATTAAGTGTTGGTGGTGCCAAGGGCCCCCTAACAATTGAACCCATGGACTATGGGTATACTCGCTGAGTGTCTATGTACACCCAGCCCATCTGCACTGCAACTGCAGGCACCGCCGGCAGCAAGCCCCAATTGTGCCAGGTACTCGTCAACGGGTACCAGATGGAGGCTCTCTTGGACTTGGGGAGCTTAATAACGCTGGTCCATGGGTCCCTTGATGCCGGGGACAATCTCAATGGATGGAAAGTGGGAGTCGTGTGTACTTGTAAGGGGGTCATAAAAAACGTCTTGTGCCCCAAACAAGTCCCGGTACAGAATGTTTAACTGTATATATATGGCTGCTTTGTAATTTTGTCAAACTGTATATTTATTACTGTTATTTGTACTATTATGTATATATTTACTGTTGCCCTACGTGCTGCTGTACAATGTATATTGTTTTTACTATAGGGAAAGTTCAGTTCTCAGTTCAGCCTACTAGAGGGGGGCATTATAGCACACTTAAGATACCACTGTGAATAGTTAACATAGGAGGGGTCTGCTGTGGATAAGCAGGAGGATTTCCTGGATTATAGTCAGTAGGGCCAGGGTGCCCAGATAGCTGAGTTGGGCTTTATAGCCCGGGCAGTACAGCAACCCCGTAACGTTGCAAGTGAGAAGCCCAGCCGTCCAGGACTTATGGTGGCCAGAAGTGCAGCAGAGACAGCAGCAGTGACCGCAGTGGTGGGAACGGAAGCTACAGCCTAAGTCGCAGCAGTACAGGGACTCAGGTCGTTCTAGGATGTGGCAGCTTACCACATGGGCTGATGCCTCATGTCTGGGGCGAAACAGACAAGGGAAATCCTGAACGTGGTAAAGCTGAACAGGGAGGACGCTGCGGTATCGTATGAGACGGTACGACTCAGGAATGTACTGAAGACCTAGGAAAGGGTATAGGGAAAGTGAAGGAAGCGAATTGTGTGGAACTCTATGTAAATGCTGTAACTGACATGAACATGCTGTGAAGGAATACAAGTAAAGTTCTTCGTTTAAAGTTGAAATTGGACTCTGTCTCTTTAAATGCCAGATCAAAAGAAGAAGTTACTTTGTGGCTCAGAGAGGACCCTGAGAACCAGGCAAGTGGGTCAGTGGAACTGTGTGTATGTAGTGTGGGTGGCCAGGGCGCGCTGAAGCAGACACATAAGCGGGCCATGACTACGTCCCTGGCTAACGCCCACATATCCATGGGGAACTCCGAGAGTACCCAACCGCAGAGGTTACTTTTTCAAACCGTGTGGAGAAATCAAACATGTGGTGGGAGTGGTGAAGACCCTTCCATATGGAACTGTGTTGGAGAAGAGACTTGCCCCTATTTTGGTCCCTGTGGGAGACCAGGGTTAACCCTCCCAAGGTAAATGTTATTCCGGATGCAGACTGAAAATCCCAAGTCTGGGATACCTGCCGTAGGGGTTGCCAACCTAGGGACAGAGTGTAACCCCAATTGGTTTAACCTAAAGGTATTGGCAGGAGAGGTCGAGGAGACCGCACCAATCCCCGAGCTGGAAGTGTCCCCTGGTAATACGTGACAGCTCAGCTCCAGGATCCCACCCTGGCACGGGCATGTGAAAGTGTGGAGGAAATAAATGGGGTGGCTCAGCACCCGGGGGCAGAAATGGTTTTTCCTCGCATGGCTATCAACCAAGACCTATTGTACAGGGTTGATAAAGTCCGAGGTGAAGTGGTAGAATAGTTGGTGGTGCCCCAGTCATACCGTCAGGCGGTGCTAGAGATGGCACATGCACACACATGCTGCGAGGACACTTAGGGGTAAAGAAAACACAAGAATGCATAACATGGTGGTGTGGCCAAAAGCCCTATATGGGAAAGAGGACATTCTCCAATTGAATAATAAAATCTGCTATAAGAAGCTTGCGTTTAACCCCTTGTCCGCCTACACCACACAATTACAGGCCATCATTAATGGAGCTAGGGAGGTGGGGACTATTATGAAGGAACTAGTTACTGCCCTTTCGGTCTTTGAACCTATGATCCCCACCTTCTACCTCCTCCCAAAATTCATATGGACGCTCAGGCACCCCCTGGTCGCCCAATCATCTCAGGGAGGGGAACTATCTTGAAAATGTCAATCGGTGGATAGACTCCAAACTGCAACCTTAGTAGAAGGATTGTCATCGTTTCTTAAAGACACGGGCGAACTTTTGAGACACGTTGATGGATTATAATCTGGACAGTGATGTGATGCTGGTGACTGCGGACATTGAATCCCTGTACACCAGCATTAGATACAAAGATGGTCTTCAGGCCACAGCATTCATTTTAGTACATCCAAGTTACCCCAAGACATCAGGGATTTGGTACTTGAGGTATTGAAATTTACACTGACTCATATTTTTTTTTGTTTTTAAGGGTCCTTTTTCCTGCAGCTCCAGGGAACAGCTATGGGGCTTTTTTTGCCCTTGCTTATGCTAACCTGTTCCTGGGGCTGTGGGAGAGGGCCTCTTCCTGCCGGATCAGCCGTCATCAATGGACCGTGTCCTCTTTTGGACGCTGTAGATTGATAACATTTTGCTGATCTGGCAGGGTTCAAAGGAATGTCTCCAGGACTTTGTCATTTTTGAATATCAATAACCTCAATATCTGTATCACATATACAGTCATGGCCAAAAGTTTTGAGAATGACACAAATATTATATTTTCACATGATCTGCTGCCCTCTGGTTTTTATGTGTGTTTGACAGATGTTTTTATCACAGACAGAAATATAATAATTGCAAACATATGAGTAACAAAAGCTTATATTGACAGTTAGAATGAGTTAATGCAGCAAGTCAATATTTGCAGTGTTGACCCTTCTTCTTCAGGACCTCTGCAATTCTCCCTGGCATGCTCTCAATCAACTTCTGGACCAAATCCTGACTGATAGCAGTCCATTCTTGCACAATCAATGCTTTCATTTTGTCATAGGAAAGATGTGTATCTTCGTACCGTGTTAGCCAGTAGATAGAAAAATATTTAGACTTGAGAGTCCTCAGTGGTTGATACCTTTTAATGGCTAACTGAAAAGATGGTAACAAATTGCAAGCTTTCGAGACTACTCAGGTCTCTTCATCAGGCATAGACTAATACAACATCTGAAGAATCACATATTTATACACAAAATAGCACAGAAAAAATGCAATAGGTAGGACAAGTGACATGAAGCAGAACTGTCATTATGGCAGAGGGATTAACATAAATATGACTAGTTCATAGATAAGGAGTGAAGGTTTTATTACCCTCTGATTGGGGTCTGGTATTGTGTTGTGATGACCCTAAAAGGTCAGGGAGGCAGATTCCTTATTGTTGTAGAACGACATAAAACTCTGGGATATATTCATCCCAGCACTAAGAGTGTCAAAGGTCATCATAAGTTTATATTCCAGACTTTCTATCCTTCTCAGATTTGAAGTTAGATTTTAATACAAGTAATTCCATATCTGTCATGCTATGACCGGGCATACAAAAGTGTTTGGCCACAGGTAAATCCATTCTTTTTTCTCTTATCGTGTGGCGATGAGAATTCATCCTTGTTCTCAGTTTTTGCCCGGTCTCCCCCACATACAGACCCCCAGTTGGACATTTAGTACATATAATTAGGTACACCACATTAGATGTGATGCAGCTGAAAGTACCTGGTATCTTGTAGTCCTGATGGGAGTTGGGGATCTTTATCCTGTCCGTGGTCATTATAGATGTACAGGTCTTTGCATTTCTTTTGTCTGCAAGGAAAGGTTCCTGCAGCTGTTGGGGAGGACAGGGAGCTTCTGACAATGATGCTTCTTAGATTTGGGGGCTGCCTAAAACATAGTAGTGGGGGGTCTGGAAATATGGATTGTAATCGGGCATCTTTTTGTAGTAAAGGTTGTAGTTTCCGTGCAGCTCCCCTTAGCATCTCCAGACTTGGATTGTAGTGACCACTAGAGGCACCCGGTTATTTTCTTCTTTAGCTTTGTAATGTAGCAGGTGATTCCTTGATATTCTGGTGGCTCTTGTAATTTGGTTTTCAATTGTTCTTGGATGGTAGCCCTGGTTCAAAAAAGTCTTTCTGAGGCGACCAAGGTGTTCATCTCTATCCATGGGGTTGGAACATATACGGTTGTATCTGATGGCTTGGCTGTAGACAATAGAGTTTTTTATGTGTTTAGGATGGAAACTGTCCCATTTAAGATATGTTGGACGGTCGATTGGCTTCTGATACAGGGATGTCTCTATTTCATTGTTCTTTAGCTTAATGGTGGTGTCTAAAAAGTTAATTTCAGTGCTGGAGTAGTTAAGTGTTAAGTTGATGGTGGGATGAAATTGATTGAACTGTTCATGGAACGTCTTTAGCTGTTGTTCAGACTCCGTCCAGATGATTAAAATGTCATCAATGTAGCGGTAGTAGGCCCGAGGCCTGATGGGGCAGGAGGACAAAAATTCGCTTTCAAGCTTGGCCATGAAAAGATTTGCATACTGTGGAGCCATTTTACTTCCCATAGCTGTGCCAGACATTTGATAAAATCCACCATCATAGCCACCAACAAGAGACAAGCCTCAACATCAGTGCCCAGGAGAGAAGGCCATACAGTCTCTGAAAACCAACAAAGAAATCATCATTAAACCTGCTGACCAGGAGGTGCAATAGTCATGATGAACACATCAGACTATATGAAGGAGCAAACAGACAACTTACGGACACACGCTACTACAGAAAACTGAGTCGGCCCCTACACAGGACTATTACAAGGAACTAAGCAAGTTGGTATCTTGTCTGTCTGACAAATCCATAAGAGCTGATGACCTGATACCAGAAAGTCCAAGAACAGGGACATTCTACATGCTTCCCAAAATCCACAAGCCGGAAATCCAGGAGGCCGATTATTTCATGTGTGGACACCCTTACTGAGCAAGTATCTTGGATGGGTAGAGGGTGTTCTTAACCCCTGGTAAAGGATACACCCAGCTACATTCAGGACACAACTGACCTACTGAATAAACTAGCAGCAATAGGTTCTCTACCAGAAGGAACCATCCTGGCCCCCATGGATGTGGAATCTTTGTACTCTAATATCCCACACCAGGATGGATTAAATGCCTGCAAAGTCTTCATTGGAAACACCGGGAATGAGCTGATTCTGTGGTGAAACTCACAAAATTCTCCTCACCCACAATTACTTCGAATTTGACAACAAGATCTATCTTCAGGAGACTGGCACAGCTATGGGAAGTAAAATGGCTCCACAGTAGGCAAATCTTTTCATGGCCAAGCTTGAAAGCGAATTTTTGTCCTCCTGCCCCATCAGGCCTCGGCCTACTACCGCTACATTGATGACATTTTAATCATCTGGACGGAGTCTGAACAACAGCTAAAGACGTTCCATGAACAGTTCAATCAATTTCATCCCACCATCAACTTAACACTTAACTACTCCAGCACTGAAATTAACTTTTTAGACACCACCATTAAGCTAAAGAACAATGAAATAGAGACATCCCTGTATCAGAAGCCAATCGACCGTCCAACATATCTTAAATGGGACAGTTTCCATCCTAAACACATAAAAAACTCTATTGTCTACAGCCAAGCCATCAGATACAACCGTATATGTTCCAACCCCATGAGTAGAGATGAACACCTTGGTCGCCTCAGAAAGACTTTTTTGAACCAGGGCTACCATCCAAGAACAATTGAAAACCAAATTACAAGAGCCACCAGAATATCAAGGAATCACCTGCTACATTACAAAGCTAAAGAAGAAAATAACCGGGTGCCTCTAGTGGTCACCTACAATCCAAGTCTGGAGATGCTAAGGGGAGCTGCACGGAAACTACAACCTTTACTACAAAAAGATGCCCGATTACAATCCATATTTCCAGACCCCCCACTACTATGTTTTAGGCAGCCCCCAAATCTAAGAAGCATCATTGTCAGAAGCTCCCTGTCCTCCCCAACAGCTGCAGGAACCTTTCCTTGCAGACAAAAGAAATGCAAGACCTGTACATCTATAATGACCACGGACAGGATAAAGATCCCCAACTCCCATCAGGACTACAAGATACCAGGTACTTTCGCTGCATCACATCTAATGTGGTGTACCTAATTATATGTACTAAATGTCCAACTGGGGGTCTGTATGTGGGGGAGACCGGGCAAAAACTGAGAACAAGGATGAATTCTCATCGCCACACGATAAGAGAAAAAAGAATGGATTTACCTGTGGCCAAACACTTTTGTATGCCCGGTCATAGCATGACAGATATGGAATTACTTGTATTAAAATCTAACTTCAAATCTGAGAAGGATAGAAAAGTCTGGGAATATAAACTTATGATGACCTTTGACACTCTTAGTGCTGGATGAATATATCCCAGAGTTTTATGTCGTTCTACAACAATTAAGGAATCTGCCTCCCTGACCTTTTAGGGTCATCACAACACAATACCAGACCCCAATCAGAGGGTAATAAAACCTTCACTCCTTATCTATGAACTAGTCATATTTATGTTAATCCCTCTGCCATAATGACAGTTCTGCTTCATGTCACTTGTCCTACCTATTGCATTTTTCTGTGCTATTTTGTGTATAAATATGTGATTCTTCAGATGTTGTATTAGTCTATGCCTGATGAAGAGACCTGAGTAGTCTCGAAAGCTTGCAATTTGTTACCATCTTTTCAGTTAGCCATTAAAAGGTATCAACCACTGAGGACTCTCAAGTCTAAATATTTTTCATTTTGTCAGAATTTTTAGGTTTTTGTTTGTCCACCCGTCTCTTGATGATTAACCACAAGTTCTCAATGGGATTAAGATCTGGGGAGTTTCCAGGCCATGGAGCCAAAATCTCTATGTTTTGTTCCCTGAGCCATTTAGTTATCACCTTTGCTTTATGGCAAGGTGCTCCATCATGCTGGAAAAGGCATTTTGATCGCCAAACTGCTCTTGGAGGGTTGGGAGAATTTGCTCTTGGAGGACATTCTGGTACCATTCTTTATTCATGGCTGTGTTTTTAGGCAAGACTGTGAGAGAGCTGATTCCCTTGACTGAGAAGCAACCCCACACATGAATGGTTTCAGGATGCTTAACAGTTGGCATGAGACAAGACTGGTGGTAGCGCTCACCTTGTCTTCTCCGAATGAGGCGTTTTCCTGATGTCCCAAACAATCGAAAAGGGGATTCATCAGAGAAAATAACTTTACCCCAGTCCTCAGCAGTCCACTGCCTGTACCTTTTGCAGAATATCAGTCTGTCCATGATGTTTTTTCTGGAGAGAAGTGGCTTCTTTGCTGCCCTCCTTGAGACCAGGCCTTGCTCCAAGAGTCTCCGCCTCACAGTGCGTGCAGATGCACTCACACCTGCCTGCTGCCATTCCTGAGCAAGCTCTGCACTGCTGGTAGCCCGATCCCGCAGCTGAAACACTTTTAAGAGACGGTCCTGGCGCTTGCTGGTCTTTCTTGGGTGCCCTGGAGCCTTTTTGGCAACAATGGAACCTCTCTCCTTGAAGTTCTTGATGATGCGATAGATTGTTGACTGAGGTGCAATCTTTCTAGCTGCGATACTCTTCCCTGTTAGGCCATTTTTGTGCATTTCAATGATGACTGCACGTGTTTCTTTAGAGATAACCATGGTTAACAGAAGAGAAACAATGATGCCAAGCACCAGCCTCCTTTTAAAGTGTCCAGTGGTGTCATTCTTACTTAATCATGACAGATTGCTCTCCAGCCATGTCCTCATCAACACCCACACCTGTGTTAATGGAGCAATCACTGAAAAGAGGTTAGCTGGTCCTTTTAAGGCAGGGCTGCAATGATGTTGAAATGTGTTTTGGGGGATAAAGTTCATTTTCTAGCCAAATATTGACTTTGCAAGTAATTGCTGTTAAGCTGATCACTCTTTATAACATTCTGGAGTATATGCAAATTGCCATTAGAAAAAGTGAAGCAGTAGACTTTGTAAAAATTAATATTTGTGTCATTCTCAAAACTTTTGTCCATGACTGTAAATGTGATTGTAAGACTATTGAGTTCCTGGATGTGACATTAAAGCGAGGTAATCGGGGAGAGATACAAATGGATATCTTCCGCAAACCCACCTCTACGAATATGCTCCTGTACGCTTCCTCCTCCCACCCTGGCCGTGATTCAGTCCAACCCCAAAGGTCAATTTCTACATCTCCGTAGATTATGTTCTACGGATGCTGACTTCATGAGACAAGCTGAGGATTTAAAAAGATGGCTAGTGGAACGCGGGTATAGTAACCGCAAGATAAAAAAAAAAGCATATAGCAGGGCAAGGCATTCTTCAAGACATGCTCTTCTATACAAGACTGGTATGAGTAAAGATCAAGACATTGTCAGATTTGTGACTAAATTCCAATCTCAATTTCTACATATGAGAAAGGCATTGGTTAGGTCTTGGCACATTCTAAAGGCCGACCCCATCGTCTCTAGATTCCTACCTAAGAGGGCTGCTGTCACAGCAAGGCGGTCAAAAACCCTATGTGACCATTTGGCTATAGCCACTACACAGGAGAACCTATGGCGACATTCCTTGATTTAATGGTGGGGAAACAAGGATGTGTCCCATGTGGCCGCTGTGTTGCATGTCCTAATATTGACCGCTGTAATACATTTGCCGATTCCAGTGGGTCTCGGCAATTTGGAATCAGGAAACAGATTTCATGTACGAGCTAAAATGTCATCTACTATGCGATATGTCCACATAATAAAATATATGTAGGATTGACGACACGGCAACTAAAAGTGTGAATTAGAGAGCATGTACTCGGCATTGTTGCCGCAGCGACCCATGAGGACGCATCCATGTTGAAAACTCTTCCCCGCCATTTTAAAATCTTTCATAACTGTGACAGTAGCCTCATCAGGGTCAGGGGTATCGACATGCTCGATGTCGGTATCCGTGGCGGAGGAATCTCTAAGAGACTTGCACAGATGGATTTGGACCCTTAACACAGTCCATCCATCTGGACTCAATGACAATATTAGTTATGCCCCATTTTTGTGACCATTGTCCCGGTTTTCGTATATTTGAAATGTTGCCCTATATATCTGTTGTAGTGTTTTTATGATTTTACATCTTTTATTTTAGCAGTTTTTGGTTTATGCACCTTTGCAGTGTCCCATCCTCGTGTGTTCTGTTGTCAAGCAAACTCATAGGATCAACTATAATTATAGGATGTTTGGTTATCTTTGGCAATAGGAGCGATGAGAAATTGAAGTGGAATGGCATCTTGTGACATATGTGCTATTAGATCTGTATCATGGACTGAGATGATGAGAATTGTTAACTGATTATGCCCATATGTATGTTATGCTGGCTGTTAGTATCACTCAGTACTTATTTCATTTATCCTATTACTTGTTTTTAATTTATTATGTACTTATGTTGGATGCACTGTTATTATTATTATTAATATTGTTTGTCACCTGGAGGTCCGAAGATGTACACTGGTTATGGTTATGTGGTCGTGCCACTATTGCGGCGCCCCCTGTCTATACGCGCGTCTCCCCTGTCTCCGCAACCCCTGGCGGCTCTCGGCGTTATCCCGTGGTTGGTAGGTTACCGCCCCTGTGACCTCCCATCGCGCGACAACTGCTGGCATCGTGGTTGACATGGAGGCGTGAGCGTCACTCCGACCGGGGTCGCCGCTTCTAGACACACTGTACCGCTCCCTGTACACAATCGAAGGCGGCAATTGTATAAATAAGGTGCACGCCACTACATGTGCAGGCCCCCAGACGAAGGCAGGTCCGAAATGCGCGTCGGGGCGGACGCGCATCTTCCTAGACCATGGACTGTGCCCTAAATTGCGTGTAACGACTACTGCTTTATTTAACTGTGATATATTATAATTGTAGCATACTTAATATGGAAGATTGGTAGGATTCAATGGTGGTAGAAACCGTATGGGGCATAGTGGCAGGCAAATATTGTTTGGGACTACCCCTGATGAAAAGTGGTAATTATATATTAAGTAAGTGTGAGATCAAGTAATGGTTTTGTAATATATGTTCCCCATTGCCATGTGTCCAGGTCTTTTGCACATCAAGGTTTTACAGCACACATGTTGTGTGTGACATTTCTTGTACATTCCTGTTCTCCCCCGCACCATTTGTCCATTGTATTGTTAATAATAACGTTTTTCTATTTTTTTTTCTAATAAAACATTGACCCCAGTATCATCCTTTTTCTGGTGTGGATATACATTGTATGATGATAGGTCATAATAGTCCTATTACTGCTACACATGGTCTTCTCACATAAATGATTTATGGTAGATATTTCTATCATGTGTAATTGTTCTATAAGGATACTGCACAGTGTCTGGTTCACAGCCTATTAATCACGCCCCTACTATTCGACTAGGCGGGCTGGCCAGTACACTCTCAATGCGCACCAGTGTGAACACCCCTCATGCGAGACAAAGCGTGCTTGGGCTTGGCTGCACCCCGAAAAATAAAGCGCAAAAATTACAAAATTAGTGGGGTATTAGTTGATATTTTGGCCAAAATACGTAAGCTTGTAACCTGCGCCAAAGGTCCCCAAGCTTACAAGTCCCTACACTACACTATACAGCAAGGCCACTAAAGGAGACTCAGGTCTCTAAAAATTCAATATAAACAGCAAACAAAAAGGCAGCAACACTCACCTATGGGTATGTGGAGAGTGGCTGTATGATCTGGTATTTTGCACCTGTGCTGCTAACATCTAGCTTTATGGGCTGGCTGCACCCTGTAGTGCATTTGTTCTGAGATCTGGGCAGGTGAGTGTTGCTGCCTTTTTGTTTGCTGTTTATATTAAAAGTAATAATAAATAAAAAATCTATGAAAATGAACAAATGATAGTCAGACATTGCTTTTCAACCATGCTTCCACAGAATTTAAAAAAAAATAAAACTCATGAAATAGGCCTGGACAGAAATGATGGTACCCCTGAAAATGTGACAAAAGGGACATGTTAAATCATGGTGTGTCCACTAATTAGCATCACAAGTGTCTACAATCTTGGAATCAGTGAGTGACCTGTATAGAGGGCTACAGATACTCACTGTGCTGTTTGGTGATTTGGTGTGTATCACACTCAACATGGACCAGAAGAAGCGAAGGAAAGAGTTGTCTCAGGAGATTAGAAAGAAAATTCTAGACAAACATGTTAAAGGTAAAAGTTATCAGACCATATCAAAGCAGCTTGATGTTCCTGTGATTAAAGTTGCACATATTATTCAGAAATTTAACCCTTCACCCCCAAGGGTGGTTTGCACGTTAATGACCGGGCCAATTTTTACAATTCTGACCACTGTCTCTTTATGAGGTTATAACTCTGGAACGCTTCAACGGATCTTCGCGATTCTGAGATTGTTTTCTCGTGACATATTGTACTTCACATTAGAAGTATAATTTCTTCGATATAACTTGCGTTTATTTTTAAAAAAAAAACACAAATATGGCGAAAATTTTGAAAATTTTGCAATTTTCAAACTTTGAATTTTTTTTCCCTTAAAACAGAGAAATATGTCACACAAAATAGTTAAGAAATAACATTTCCCACATGTCTACTTTACATCAGCACAATTTTGGAACCAAAATTTTTTTTTGTTAGGAAATTATAAGGGTTAAAAGTTGACCAGTGATTTCTCATTTTTACAACAAAATTTACAAAGCCATTTTTTTAGGGACCACATCACATTTGAAGTCACTTTGACGGGTCTATATAGCAGAAAATACCAAAAAGTGACACCATTCTAAAAACTGCACCCCTCAAGGTACTCAAAACCACATTCAAGAAGTTAAATAACCCTTCAGGTGCTTCACAGGAGCTGAAGCAACGTGGAAGGAAAAAATTAATATTTAACTTTTTAGCACAAAAAATTATCTTTTACAAACTTTTTTTTATTTTCACAAGGGTAAAAGGAGAAAATGGGCAGATAAAGTTGTTGTGCAATTTCTCCTGAGTACGCCAATACCCAATATGTGGGGGAAAACCACTGTTTGGGCACACAGCAGAGCTCGTAAGGGAAGGAGCGCCGTTTGACTTTTTCAAACTAAAATTGGCTGGAGTTGAGATTGGACGCCATGTCGTGTTTGAAGAGCCCCTGATGCGCCTAAACAGTGGAAACCCCCCAAAGTGACACCATTTTGGAAACTAGACCCCCTAAGGAACTTGTCTAGATCTGTTGTGAGCACTTTGAACCCCAAAGTGTTTCACAAAAGTTTATAATGCCTGGGTGTGAAAAAAAAAAAAAACAATTTTCCACAAAAATGATTTTTTAGTCCCAAATTTTTGATTTTTCCCAAGGAAATTGGACCCCAAAAGTTGTTGTCCAATTTGTCCTGAGTAAGCTGATACCCCATATGTGGGGGGTGGGACTGTTTGGGCGCACGGCAGGGCTTGGAAAGGAAGCAGTAACGTTTTGGAATGCAAACATTGATGGGGGTCATGTTCCGTTTGTACTGCCCCAGATGAGCCTAAACAGTGGAAACCCCCCACAAGTGACCCCATTTTGGAAGCTAGACCCCCTAAGGAACTTATCTAGATCTTTGGTGAGCACTTTGAACCCCCAAGTGCTTCACACAAGTTTATAATGCCCGGGCATGAAAATAAAAAATCCTTTTTCCCACAAAAATTATCTCTTAGTCACTAATTTTTTATTTTCCCATAGGTAACAGGAGAAATTGGACCTCAAAAGTTGTTGTCCAATTTGTCCTGAGTACGCTGATACCCCATATGTGGGGGGGAACCACTGTTTGGGCGCGTGGCAGAGCTCGGAATGGAAGGAACACCATTTGACTGTTTCCAACCAAAATTGGCTGGAATTGAGATTGGACGCCATGTTGCATTTGGAGAGTCCCTGATGTGCCTAAACAGTGGAAACCCCCCACAAGTGACCCCATTTGGGAAACTAGACCCCCTAAGGAACTTATCTAGATCTTTGGTGAGCAATTTGAACCCCCAAGTGCTTCACACAAGTTTATAACGTAGAGCCGTAAAATTAAAAAATCATATTTTTTCCACAAAATTGATCTTTTCACCCCAATTTTTATTTTTCCAAAGGTAACAAGACCCAAAAGTTATTGTGCAATTTGTCCTGAGTACGCTGATACCCCATATGTGGGGGTAAACCACTGTTTGGGTGCATGGCAGAGTTTGGAAGGGAAGGAGCGCCGTTTGACTTTTTCAACGCAGAATTGGCTGGATGCCATGTCGTGTTTGGAGAGCTCCTGATCTGCCTAAACAGTGGAAACCCCACACAAATGACACCAGTTTGGAAACTAGACCCCTCAAGGAACTTATCTAGATGTGTGGTGAGCACTTTGAACCCCAAAGTGCTTCACAGAGGTTTATAACGTACAGCCGTAAAATAAAAAAAACTTTTTTTTTTTTGACAAAAATGATTTTTTCGCCCCCAATATTTTATTTTCACAAGGGTAACAGGAGAAATTGGACCCAAAAGTTGTTGTCCAATTTGTCCTGAGTACGCTGATACCCAACATGTGTGAGAAAACGACTGTATGGGTGCACGTCTGGGCTCGGAAGGGAAGTAGTGACGTTTTGGATTGCAGACTTTGATGGAATGGTCTGGGGGCGTCATGTCGCATTTGGAGAGCCCCTGATGCGCCTAAACAGTGGAAACCCCCCACAAGTGACCCCATTTTGGAAAATAGACCCCACAAGGAACTTATCTAGAAGTGTGGTGAGCGCTATGAAGCACCAAGTGCTTCACAGAAAATTTATAACATACAGCCGTAAAAACAAAAAAATCATTTTTTTTTTACAAAAATGATTTTGTCGCCCCCAGTTTTTTATTTTCCCAAGGGTAACAGAAGAAATAGGACAAATTGCACAATAACTCTTGTGGTCCAGAGTACGCTGATACCCCATATGCGGGGGTAAACTACTGTTTGGGCACATGGCAGAGCTCAGAAGTGAAGGAGCACCGTTTGACTTTTTCAACGCAGAATTGGCTGGAATTGAGATCAGACGCCAGGTCACATTTGGAGAGCCCCTGATGTGCCTAAACAGCAGAAACCCCCCAATTCTAACTCCAACCCTAACCCCAACACACCCCTAACCCTAGTCCCAACCCTAACCACAAACCTAACCCTAACACACCCCTAACCCTAATCCCAACCATAACCCTAATACTAACTTTAGCGCCAATCCTAACCCTAACTTTAGCCGCAACCCTAACCCTAATGGGAAAATGGAAATAAATACATTTTTTTAGTTTTATTATTTTTCCCTAACTAAGGGGGTGATAAAGGGGGGTTTGATTTACTATTTATAGCGGGTTTTTGTGATTGGCAGCTGTCACGCTAAAAGACGCTTTTTATTGCAAAAAGTAGTTTTTTGCATCACCACATTTTGAGAGCTCTAATTTTTGCATATTTTGGCCCACAGAGTCATGTGAGGTCTTATTTTTTGCGGGACGAGGTGACGTTTTTATTGGTACCATTTTTGAGCACGTGACATTTTTTGATCGCTTTTTATTTCGATTTTTGGGAGGTTAGAATGAACAAAAATCAGCAATTCATGAATTTCTTTTGGCGGAGGCGTTTATACCGTTCTGCGTGTGGTAAAATTGATAAAGTAGTTTTATTCTTCGGGTCAGTACGATTATGGCGATACCTCATTTATATCATTTTTTTATGTTTTGGCGCTTTTATAGAATAAAAACAATTTTATATAAAAAATCATTATTTTTGCATCGCTTTATTCTGCGAGCTATAACTTTTTTATTTTTTCGCTGATGATGCTGTATGACGGCTCTTTTTTTGCGGGACAAGATGACGTTTTCAGCGGTACCATGTTTATTTATATCTGTCTTTTTGATCGCGTGTTATTCCACTTTTTGTTCGGCGGTATGATGATAAAGCATTGATTTTTTGCTTAGTTTTTTTTTTTTTTTTTTAAGGGGTTCACTAAAGGGGTTAACTAGTGGGACAGTTTTATAGGGGGGGTCGTTACGGACGCGGCGATACCAAATATGTGTACTTTTATTGTTTTGTTTGTTTTATTTACAGGAAGAAATGAATTTATTGGGGAATATTTTTTTTTTTTTTTATTTTTTTTTACCACTTTTTATTTTTTTTACTTTTTTACTTTGTCCCAGGTGGGACATCACAGTATTTTATCAGATCGCTGGTGTGACAGTGTGCACAGCACTCTGTCACACCAGCGATCGCTCTGGCATCGCTGCAGGCTTCCTCTGCGCCTGCTCTCAGCAGGCACTGAGGAAGCCGCCTCCCTGCAGGACCCCGGCGCCATCTTGGATCCGGGGACCTTGAGGGAGGACGGACCCTCGGAACAGCGCGACACATCGCGCTGCTCTGAGGGTCTCAGGGGAGCGCGCAGGGCACACCGGGCACACCGCGATCATGTTTGATCGCTGTGTGCCAGGGGTTAATATGCCGGGAGCGGTCCGTGACCGCTCCTGACACATAGTGCTGGGTGTCAGCTGTGATATACAGCTGACATCCGGCAGCGATCAGCTGCGCTCCCCCCGGGAGCGCAGCTGATCGCCCATGACGTACTATTCCGTCCATGGGAATTAGGTCCAGGGTCACATGGACGGAATAGTACGTCTGATGGCAGAGAGGGGTTAAGATCCATGGGACTGTAGCCAACCTCCCTGGATGTGGCCGCAGGAGGAAAATTGATGACAAATCAAAGAGACGGATAATACGAATGGTAACAAAAGAGCCCAGAAACAGATTAAGGGCTCATACTCACTTGCTGGAAAAAATCGGTCAGTTTTCAGGATGGTCTGATTATGTGCAATTGTCATGCGATTTGCATGCAATTTTTTAGAGCACCATCTATTGCATTAGCGATTATCATGCCAAAATCGCATCAAATCGCAGCATGTTGCGATTTTTTTCTCACACCGATTTTGGCTGAGAAAAAAAAATCGCAAATGAGATGTCACCTATTGAATAACATTGGTCCGATTTGAATCAGATTTTTTATCGGCTGAAAATCATCCGTTTTCGGCTCAAGTGAGTATGAGCCCTAAAGGTGAACTTCAAGCTCAAGTAACATTAGTGTCAGATCCCACCATCTGTCTTTGTATGAGCCAAAGTGGACTTTATGGGAGACGACCAAGGAGGACACCATTGTTGAAGAAAAATCATAAAAAAACAGACTGGAATTTGCCAAACTACATGTTGACAAGCCACAAAGCTTCTGGGAGAATGTCCATTGGACAGATGAGACAAAAATGGAACTTTTTGGCAAGGCACATCAGCTCTATGTTCACAGATGGAAAAATGAAGCATATCATGAAAAGAACTGTCCCTACTGTGAAACATGGAGGAGGCCCTGTTATGTTCTGGGGCTGCTTTGCTGCATCGGGCACAGAGTGTCTAGAATCTGTGCAGGGTACAATGAAATGTCAAGACTATCAAGGGATTTTAGCGAGAAATGTGCTGCCCAGTGTCAGAAAGCTTGGTCTCAGTTGCAGGTCATGGGACTTGCAACAGGATAATGACCCAAAACACAAAGCTAAAAACACTCAAGAATGGCTAAGAGGAAAACATTGGACTGTTCTGAAGTGGCCTTCTATGAGCCCTGACCTAAATCCTATTGAGCATCTTTGGAAAGAGCTGAAACATGCCGTCTGGAAAAGGCAACCTTCAAACACGAGACAACTGGAGCAGTTTGCTCTTGAGGAGTGGGCCAAAATACCTGTCGAGAGGTGCAGAAGTCTCATTAAGGCCGGGCTCAGACATGCGAGAAACTCGCACGAGTCTCGCATGTTAATACTTGGCACTTGGGACCGTGTATACTGTGTGTATACAGTACTAGCTGTTTCCAGCCAGCTAACGCTCGGCACGCTCATTGTTATCTAATTAACGCTGCTGGTGATTAAACTAAAGTAAATAATGACAACATTCAATAGCGCTTACGCAGGTGGTAAATGAAATTAAAATGAAGTTAATAACAATAATAATCATCAAAAATCTGAATAATACTAATGATACATTTTATTCACAGTGTAAAATCGAAAACAAACTGGATTCAGTAAGATGTGCGTTTTTTATTCATTCCAGCATCTAAACAAATTTCATAACGAAACATAAATTAAGTTAAAATTTCTCTGTAAACACAATTAAATGTATAGTCATTTTTGTCATTTTCAAAGATCTTTCCTTGACTTCTACCAGGTACAATTTGAACTGAAAGACCTTTACAACTTGTTACTCTAGAGAATGCAGTGTACAATTGACCATGTGTGAATACAGGATCAGGTAGGAGAATGCCAATCTTATCGAATGTTTGTCCTGGCGATTTTGTAATTGTCATGGAATAATCCAGATGAAGTGGGAATTGTTTTCTTGTTAACTTAAACGGGATATCGCAATTTTCGCTAGTGTCCAATGGTATTCTTGGAATGAGAACCTTTTGACCACGACGCTCCCCAGAAAAAATACTGCAGTCAATGAGATTTGTGCCAAGAGTTTCTACAATTAATCGAGTACCATTGCACAGTCCTTTCTTTGGATTTAGATTGCGGAGTAGCATGACACAGCAGCCTTTCTTAAGGTTCAGCATATGAGGAGGGAGGCCCATAGGAGTTAGGGAATGTACAAATTCGGTGGGGTACTGAGCTCTTTCTTCTTCTGTCTCACAGGATGAAATATTGCCTGTGAGATGGACCTGGCGACTCTTCTTGGCTCATTTTGTTTGGGAGAATGCGGATGCAATTAAATGTACATTTACCTTGGTTGAAGTGGTTGAATTACATAGAAAGGAAGTGCTGCGTGTGGTAATGTGGGGGCGCGGAGCCTCGTGTGGTAATGTGTGGGGACGGAGTCTCGTGTGGTAATGTGGGGGGACGGAGCCTCGTGTGTTAATGTGGGGGAACGGAGCCTCGTGTGGTAATGTGTGGGGACAGAGCCTCCTGTGGTAATGTGTGGGGACAGAGCCTCGTGTGGTAATGTGTGTGGACGGAGCATCGTGTGGTAATGTGTGGAGACGGAGCCTCGTGTGGTAATGTGGGGGGGTAAGATTATGTGTGGTAATGTGGTGGGGGGGCGGGATTATGTGGGTAATGTGGTGGGGAGGCCGGATTTTGTGTGGTGATGTGGTGGTGGGCGGGATTATGTGTGGCAGTGTGGTAGGGGGGATTATTAGCGGAAATGCGGTGGGGGGGCTGGATTATGAGCAGTAATGTGGTGGGGGTGTGGGATTATGAGCGGTAATGTGGTGGGGGTGCGGGATTATGAGCGGTAATGTGGTGGGGGGGCGGGATTATGAGCGGTAATGTGGTGGGGGGGCGGGATTATGTGTGGTAATGTGGTGGGGGGCGGGATTATGTGAGGTGATGTGGTGGGAGGGCGGGATTATGTGTGGTAATGTGGTAGGGGGGCCGGTGTTATGTTTTGGTAGCTGAGGAGAGCAGGCAAAAACGGCAATACACCAGAGAGGTTGGAATCTATTGGATTGCAGTACCCTGACTAACCACCACAACTAAAGGCAGCCGTGGAGCGTTCCTACGTTGGTCCTAGACGCCTCGTCACAGCCTGAGAGATTAACTACACCTAAAGACAGAAAGAGGAAAGCTATCTGCCCCGGAGCAGATCCCCAAAGAACATAGGAAGCCCCCAAACATGTAATGGCGGTTAGACAAGAGGAAATACAGACACAGACAGAAAATAGTATGAGCAAACGCTGGGGCCCAATCTGCCTAGACAGAAAAGGATAGAAAGGATACTCACTGCAATCCAAAAAACCCTAAAAAATGCCAACGCTACTAATTGCAAAAACACCTGAGATCACACGACCTCTACCACCTAAATCAGTTTTCTGGTGTAACAAAACTAAGCCGCAGCCACTGAAAAAACTGGAAAAGGCAAATGAACAAACAACAGTGGCTCCAGCGGAACCGAGAGGAGCCCAAGCCCCCCAGGGGGGGGAACCTGGCTAACCTCACAGAAATGCAGAGAAATATGCAAATGGTAAGCACAAAAACAGAAAATATCTTATCTGAAAGCAGAAGAAGAGGCAAGACTCAGCAAGCTTCCAAGTGAACCAGGAACCACAGTTGAGACAAGAACAATTGATCACCGGCAACCATGATGGGAGGGAATCTCCCTTATATCAAGCCAGTCTGTGAATCCTGATTGCCAATCCTCATTGAATGGTTCAGTACTGTTTGTAACCACCAGAGGGAGCTTCTGCTCAGAATTCATTTCCAAAACATTCACAACAGGCCGGATTATGATCGGTAATGTGGTGGGTAGGTGGGATTATGAGTAGTAATGTGGGGGTGCGGGATTATGAGCGGTAATGTGGGTGGGCGGGATTATGAGCGGTAATGTGGTGGGGGCGGGATTATGTGTGGTAATGTGTTCGGGGCGGGATTATGTGTGTTAATGTGGTGGGGCGGGATTATGTGTGGTAATGTGTTGGGGGGCGGGATTATGTGTGGTAATGTGGTGGGGGCGGGATTATGAGCAGTAATGTGGTGGGGGGGCGGCATTATGAGCAGTAATGTTGTGGGGGGCGGGATTATGTGTGGTAATGTGGTGGGGGGGCGGGATTATGTGTGGTAATGTGTGTGGGGGGATTATGAGCGGTAATGTGGTGGGGATTATGTGTGGTAATGTAGTGGCGGGCGGGATTATGTGTGGTAATGTGGTGGGGGGGCAGGATTATGTGTGGTAATGTGGTGGGGATTATGTGTGGTAATGTAGTGGCGGACAGGATTATGTGTGGTAATGTGGTGGGGGGGCGGGATTATGTGTGTAATGTGGTGAGGATTATGTGTGGTATGTAGTGGCGGGCGGGATTATGTGTGGTAATGTGGTGGTGGGGCGGGATTATGTGCGGTAATGTGGTGGTGGGGCGGATTATGTGCGGTAATGTGGTGGGGGGCCGGGATTGTGTGTGGTGATGTGGTGGGGGGGCAGGATTGTGTGTGGTGATGTGGTGGGGGGGCAGGATTGTGTGTGGTGATGTGGTGGGGGCGGTATTGTGTGTGGTGATGTGGTGGGGGGCGGTATTGTGTGTGGTGATGTGGGGGGGCGGGATTGTGTGTGGCAATGTGGTGGGGGGCGGGATTGTGTGTGGTAATGTGGTGGGGGGCGGGATTATGTGTGGTAATGTGGTGGGGGGCGGAGCTACTGTGCAGGGGGCGGGATTAGCGAGTAATCACGATGCCTCTTATATATATAGATGTGTATACAGCCCGCATACAGAGTATATAGACAGCCCGCATACAGTGTACATACAGCCTGAATACAGAGTACACAGTACAGTATATACAGCCCGCATACAGTGTACATACAGAGTACACAGTACAGTGTATACAGTATGCAACAGAGCACACAGTACAGTATATACAGCCCGCATACAGTGTATATACAGCTCGGTTTATACAGCCCGCATACAGTGTATATGCATACAGTACAGTATATACAGCCCACATACAGAGCACACAGTACAGTGTATATACAGTCTGCATACAGTGTATATACAGCTTGGTGTATACTGCACACATACAGCTCGGTGTATACAGCAGGTATAGAGTGTATATACACCCTGGTGTATTCAGCACGCATACAGTACAGTGTATATACAGCCCGCATACAGAGCACACAGTACAGTGTATACAGGCCGCATACAGTGTATATACAGCTCGGTGTATACAGCAGGTATAGAGTGTATATACACCCTGGTGTATTCAGCACGCATACAGTACAGTGTATATACAGCCCGCATACAGAGCACACAGTACAGTGTATATACAGCTCGGTTTATACAGCCCGCATACAGTGTATATGCATACAGTACAGTATATACAGCCCACATACAGAGCACACAGTACAGTGTATATACAGTCTGCATACAGTTTATATACAGCTTGGTGTATACTGCACACATACAGTGTATATACAGCTCGGTGTATACAGCATGCATACAGCTCGGCGTATACAGCCTGCATACAGTGTATATACAGCTCGGTGTATACAGCACACATACAGTGTATATACAGCTCGGTGTATACACCATGCATACCGTGTGTATACAGCACGCATACAGTGTATATACAGCTCAGGAATACAGCCCGCATACAGTGTATATACACTCCTGTGTATTCAGCACACATACAGAGCACACAGTACAGTGTATACAGCCCGCATACAGTGTATATACAGCTTGGTGTATACAGCCTGCATACAGTGTATAAAAAGCTCGGTGTATACAGTGTATATACACCCTGGTGTATTCAGCACGCATACAGTACAGTGTATATAAAGCCCGCATACAGAGCACACAGTACAGTGTATATACAGCACGGTGTATACAGCACGCATACAGCTCGGTGTATACAGCACGCATACAGTGTATATACAGCTCGGTGTATACAGCAGCATACAGTGTAATACACCCCGGTGTATCAGCACGCATACAGTACAGTGTATATACAGCCCGCATACAGAGCACACAGTACAGTGTATATACAGCCCGCATACAGTGTATATACAGCTCGGTTTATACAGCCCACATACAGTGTATATGCATACAGTACAGTATATACAGCCCACATACAGAGCACACAGTACAGTGTATATACAGTCTGCATACAGTTTATATACAGCTTGGTGTATACTGCACACATGCAGTGTATATACGCTCGGTGTATACAGCATGCATACAGCTCAGCGTATACAGCCTGCATACAGTGTATATACAGCTCGGTGTATACAGCACACATACAGTGTATATACAGCTTGGTGTAACACCATGCATACCGTGTGTATACAGTACGCATACAGTGTATATACAGCTCAGTGTATACAGCCAGCATACAGTGTACATACAGCTCGATGTATACAGCCCGCATACAGTGTATATACAGCTCAGTGTATACAGCCAGCATATAGTGTACATACAGCTCGATGTATACAGCCCGCATACAGTGTATATACACTTCTGTGTATTCAGCACACATACAGAGCACACAGTACAGTGTATACAGCCCGCATACAGTGTATATACAGCTTGGTGTATACAGCCTGCATACAGTGTATATACAGCTTGGTGTATACAGCTTGCATACAGTGTATATAAAGCTCGGTGTATACAGCCCGCATACAGTGTATATACACTCCTGTGTATTCAGCACACATACAGAGCACACAGTACAGTGTATACAGCCCGCATACAGTGTATATACAGCTTGGTGTATACAGCCTGCATACAGTGTATAAAAAGCTCGGTGTATACAGCACGCATACAGTGTATATACAGCCTGTAGCGCTGTGTAAATGTTCAGCACGCATACAGTACAGTGTAGATAAAGCCGCATACAGAGCACACAGTACAGTGTATATACAGCACGGTGTATAC
Source organism: Oophaga sylvatica (assembly GCA_033576555.1). Classification (NCBI taxonomy): domain Eukaryota; kingdom Metazoa; phylum Chordata; class Amphibia; order Anura; family Dendrobatidae; genus Oophaga; species Oophaga sylvatica. The sequence continues at coordinate 27,364 of JARQOD010004446.1, forward strand.
AGCACGCATACTGCTCGGTGTTATACAGCACGCATACAGTGTATATACAGCTCGGTGTATACAGCATGCATACAGTGTATATACACCCCGGTGTATTCAGCACGCATACAGTACAGTGTATATACAGCCCGCATACAGAGCACACAGTACAGTGTATATACAGCCCGCATACAGTTGTATATACAGACTGCATACAGTGTATATACAGCTCGGTTTATACAGTCCGCATACAGTGTATATGCATACAGTACAGTATATACAGCCCACATACAGAGCACACAGTACAGTGTATATACAGTCTGCATACAGTTTATACTTATACCACACTGCAGTGTATATACAGCGTTAATGCATACAGCTCAGCGTATACAGCCTGCATACAGTGTATATACAGCTCGGTGTATACAGCACACATACAGTGTATATACAGCTCGGTGTATACACCATGCATACCGTGTGTATACAGTACGCATACAGTGTATATACAGCTCAGTGTATACAGCCAGCATATAGTGTACATACAGCTCGATGTATACAGCCCGCATACAGTGTATATACACTCCTGTGTATTCAGCACACATACAGAGCACACAGTACAGTGTATACAGCCCGCATACAGTGTATATACAGCTTGGTGTATACAGCCTGCATACAGTGTATATACAGCTTGGTGTATACAGCTTGCATACAGTGTATATAAAGCTCGGTGTATACAGCACGCATACAGTGTATATACACCCTGGTGTATTCAGCATGCATACAGTACAGTGTATATACAGCCTGCATACAGAGCACACAGTACAGTGTATATACAGCTTGGTGTATACAGCCTGCATACAGTGTATATACACCCCGGTGTATTCAGCACGCATACAGTACAGTGTATATACAGCCCGCATACAGAGCACACAGTACAGTGTATATACAGCCCGCATACAGTGTATATACAGCCTGCATACAGTGTATATACAGCTCGGTTTATACAGCCCGCATACAGTGTATATGCATACAGTACAGTATATACAGCCCACATACAGAGCACACAGTACAGTGTATATACAGTCTGCATACAGTTTATATACAGCTTGGTGTATACTGCACACATACAGTGTATATACAGCTCGGTGTATACAGCATGCATACAGCTCGGCGTATACAGCCTGCATACAGTGTATATACAGCTCGGTGTATACAGCACACATACAGTGTATATACAGCTCGGTGTATACACCATGCATACCGTGTGTATACAGCACGCATACAGTGTATATACAGCTCAGTGTATACAGCCAGCATACAGTGTACATACAGCTCGGTGTATACAGCCCGCATACAGTATATATACACTCCTGTGTATTCAGCACACATACAGAGCACACAGTACAGTGTATACAGCCCGCATACAGTGTATATACAGCTTGGTGTATACAGCCTGCATACAGTGTATATACAGCTCGGTGTATACAGCACGCATACAGTGTATATACACCCTGGTGTATTCAGCACGCATACAGTACAGTGTATATAAAGCCCGCATACAGAGCACACAGTACAGTGTATATACAGCACGGTGTATACAGCACGCATACAGCTCGGTGTATACAGCACACATACAGTGTATATACAGCTCGGTGTATACAGCACGCATACAGTGTATATACAGCTCGGTGTATACAGCATGCATACAGTGTATATACACCCCGGTGTATTCAGCATGCATACAGTACAGTGTATATACAGCCCGCATACAGAGCACACAGTACAGTGTATATACAGCCTGCATACAGTGTATATACAGCCCGCATACAGTGTATATGCATACAGTACAGTATATACAGCCCACATACAGAGCACACAGTACAGTGTATATACAGTCTGCATACAGTTTATATACAGCTTGGTGTATACTGCACACATGCAGTGTATATACAGCATGCATACAGCTCAGCGTATACAGCCTGCATACAGTGTATATACAGCTCGGTGTATACAGCACACATACAGTGTATATACAGCTCGGTGTATACACCATGCATACCGTGTGTATACAGCTCAGTGTATACAGCCAGCATACAGTGTACATACAGCTCGATGTATACAGCCCGCATACAGTGTATATACACTCCTGTGTATTCAGCACACATACAGAGCACACAGTACAGTGTATACAGCCCGCATACAGTGTATATACAGCTTGGTGTATACAGCCTGCATACAGTGTATATACAGCTTGGTGTATACAGCTTGCATACAGTGTATATAAAGCTCGGTGTATACAGCACGCATACAGTGTATATACACCCTGGTGTATTCAGCATGCATACAGTACAGTGTATATACAGCCTGCATACAGAGCACACAGTACAGTGTATATACAGCCTGCATACAGTGTATATACAGCTCGGTTTATACAGCCCGCATACAGTGTATATGCATACAGTACAGTATATACAGCCCACATACAGAGCACACAGTACAGTGTATATACAGTCTGCATACAGTTTATATACAGCTTGGTGTATACTGCACACATGCAGTGTATATACAGCATGCATACAGCTCAGCGTATACAGCCTGCATACAGTGTATATACAGCTCGGTGTATACACACCATACCGTGTATATACAGTATATGCATACAGTGTATAATAACAGCTCAGTGTATACAGCCAGCATACAGTGTACATACAGCTCGATGTATACAGCCCGCATACAGTGTATATACAATCCTGTGTATTCAGCACACATACAGAGCACACAGTACAGTGTATATACAGTCTGCATACAGTTTATATACAGCTTGGTGTATACTGCACACATGCAGTGTATATACAGCATGCATACAGCTCAGCGTATACAGCCTGCATACAGTGTATATACAGCTCGGTGTATACAGCACACATACAGTGTATATACAGCTCGGTGTATACACCATGCATACCGTGTGTATACAGTATGCATACAGTGTATATACAGCTCAGTGTATACAGCCAGCATACAGTGTATATACAGCTTGGTGTATACAGCCTGCATACAGTGTATATACAGCTTGGTGTATACAGCTTGCATACAGTGTATATAAAGCTCGGTGTATACAGCACGCATACAGTGTATATACACCCTGGTGTATTCAGCATGCATACAGTACAGTGTATATACAGCCTGCATACAGAGCACACAGTACAGTGTATATACAGCTTGGTGTATACAGCCTGCATACAGTGTATATACAGCTCGGTGTATACAGCACACATACAGTGTATATACAGTTCGGTGTATACACTACGCATACCGTGTGTATACAGCACGCATACAGTGTATATACAGCTCAGTGTATACAGCACACATACAGTAATCAGAAAAGGAAAACCACTGCAGTCAATAGGTCAATAGAAAATACAATTTTATTAAACAAAATATTAAAATTAACAAGATGAGATGGATACACAGGGGACAAATGGCATCACAGTAAGCGCATGATACGTAGGCTATCAAGGCAGCAAGGCAGGGCACTGCACATATATGTATAGTTTGAATAGAAAACCACCTAAGAAAATAGGTATATCATATATCAATACTCCAAATAGATAATGTATCGGCCAATATAACCAGCACGTGCTGCAATAGGTCAAGACAAGTGTCACATTAACAACAGAGCAAAATAGTCATAGGTGGAACATAATTACCAACAAAGGTGCAATCAGTACAGGTGCCTATCGCCCGACAGCCCTCCCCGACGCGCGTTTCGGAGTGACGACGCACTCCTTCCTCAGGGGGCATATTGGCTGAGCCACAAAGGGGCTCTATTTATGTTACCTTAACCGACCGCTGCGCAGGTGTCACCAGTGAAGTATCAGCGGTATCCGGACACACGGGCGCCGCCATGACCGGAAACACGTGGGGCCCCACGTGATCCGGCGTCTGACGTCACCGGAAGTGACACGGACCGAGACGGGACGCCTGCGTAGTAGTGAGGGCCCAGGAATGAGTAAAGACAATGTATAAGCCCATCATAGTGCACATGTACAAATGGAAACCACACATAACGCAAGATATAAGCAAAATTACAAAGAACACCATAATAGATACATATATAAATCAAATAAAAATACATGCAAGATCAAAGGATATACAGAATGCCGCAAGCAATAATGGTAAATACAAAAACTAAAACATAAAGAAAATTACATATATAGAAAAAATTATAATAACAGAATAAGATAATATGACAACAAAAGACAAACGCATAAATGCTACAGTACATCTATATACAAAAAGTCTAAGTTACTTACCGTTAACGGTATTTTTCGAAGTCCATGACAGCACTACAGAGAGAGGGGATCCGCCCCTTAGGAACAGGAAACCTACAGATATAAAAGGGCGGCACCTCTCCCACACATCAGTTGGATTACAGAGGATAAGAGGACATCAAGGTTAAATGGTATACAGCAAAAAAATTTCATGCATCACACAGTAACATTAATCAATTGTTTATTACATGTGGACTACATAAGCGGAAGAAGTGCACATAAAACCTGGGTGGGAATGTAAGGGTGCTGTCATGGACTTCGAAAAATACCGTTAACGGTAAGTAACTTAGACTTTATTCGAACGTCCATGACAGCACTACAGAGAGAATTACAGAGAGTAATAACTACTTAGGGAGGGACTACAGCCTGCAGCACCCTTAGTCCGAAAGAAAGGTCTGAGGAAGCACCCAAATCTAATCTATAATGAGTGTAAAACGTGTGTGGAGAAGACCACGTAGCTGCCTTACATATCTGGTCAATCGAGACTTCTGCCCTTTCTGCCCATGAAGTCGCCACAGCTCGAGTGGAATGCGCCCTTAGCCTCTCAGGTGGCTGCTTGCCCCTCGAGGTGTATGCCAGAGAAATTGCTTCCCTAATCCATCTGGCCAATGAGCTCTTTGTTAATCTACGGCCTTTGTTAATTCCTTGAAAAGAGACAAACAATGCATTGTCCCGTTTCCAGGGATCAGTGACTGCCAAATATTGCAGCAGACATCTTCTAACATCTAAAGTATGAAGTTTCATCTCTTTTTGATTAGATGGATTAGGGATGAACGAAGGGAGAATAATTTCCTGTGTTCTGTGGAAAGCGGAAGACACCTTAGGTAGGTATGCTGGATCCGGTCTAAGTATTATCCTGTCATTCAGGACCTGAGTGTAAGGAGACAGTCTAGATAGTGCCTGGATGTCACTTACCCTCCTAGCCGAGGTTAATGCTACCAGGAAAGCGGTCTTAAGGGAAAGAGTTTTTATTGATGCTGCTGATATAGGTTCAAAAGGGGGCTCTGTTAAAGCAGTGAGAACAAGATTTAAGTCCCATGGCATGATTCTCACCTTCACTATGGGTCTCGACCTACCCGCAGCTTTAATGAATCTACTGACCCAGTAATTATTTGCGATGTTGCAACTAAAGAGTGCCCCCAAAGCTGAAACTTGCACCTTAAGGGTGCTTGTGGAGAGACCTAAATCCAGACCCTTTTGTAGGAATTCTAGAATCTGGGTTATCGGTGTTGTGTCCCCTGCTACAACCGCCGAGCTCTGAAGAAATTTCTTCCAAATCCTAGCGTAGATCCTAGTTGTAACCTCTTTTCTGCTTTTAAGGAGAGTATTAATTACATTAGCAGAAAACCCCTTATCTGTCAGCAGCGACCGTTCAAAATCCACGCCGTCAGGTGGAGGCCCGCTACTCGAGGATGGTAGACTGGACCCTGGGAGAGCAGATCGGGAATGTCCGGCAGGACCCACGGGTCGGCTATCGACATGTTTCTGAGACATGAAAACCATGCCCTCCTGGGCCAAAAAGGAGCGATTAATATTATCCTTGCCCTGTCCTTCCTGACCTTCCTCAATACTAGGGGAGTAAGGACAGGGGAGGGAAGGCGTAGGCTAGATTGAAATCCCACTGTAATAGAAGAGCGTCCACTGCCAGAGGGCGTTCTTTGGGATTCAGAGAGCAGAACTGTCTCACTTTTCTGTTGCTTTTGGTAGCAAAGAGATCTACTTCCGGTAGACCCCATTTCCGCACAATTAGGTCGAAGATGGAAGTCTTTAATGACCACTCTCCTTGGCTCAGGAGATTGCGGCTTAAGAAGTCCGCCTTGGTATTTTCTTCTCCCCTTATATGTAGAGCCGTTAGAGAAAGAAAGTGTCGTTCTGCTATCTGAAGTAGGCGCCTTGCCACTTCCATGAGAGGACCGGAACGAGTACCACCCTGGTGGTTGATGTATGCGACTGTGACCCGATTGTCGGAGAGCACTCGAACGTGGTGACCCTGTAGATAGACAAGGAGCTTTTTAATTGCTAGCTCTACCGCTGTTAATTCCTTCATATTAGAAGACATATGAATTTGATCCTGCTCCCATAAGCCCTGAACCATAACGTCCCCTATATGAGCCCCCCACCCAGAGGGGCTAGCATCTGTTGTGACTATTCGGGATATCTCATATTCCCAGGGAACCCCCTTAGACAGGTTTGTCTCATTCTTCCACCAATCCAGGGATCTTATAGCAGCCTGGGACAAGGATAGCTGGCCTTCCAGGTAACCACCTAGCAAATTTTGATACAGCAAGACCTCAGCTTGCAGTGCCCTTGTGTGAAATTGGGCCCACCGAACCGCGGGAATGCAGGACGAGAGGGAGCCCAAAAGAGACATAGCCTTCCTAAGCGACATGGAGGGTTACTGGAAGCGTTTAGGACCTGGTACCGTAAACGAATTAACTTGTCTGACGGTAAACTACAGTTCTGATTTTGTGAATCCAGAATTAGCCCTAGAAATTGCTGAACCCTCATCGGATTCAAACGAGACTTTTTGGTATTTATTAGCCATCCCAGCCGCTCTAAGGTAGAAATCGCTCTTTTCAGTTGCTCTAGGCAATGCTCTGCCGTCTTTCCTATAATAAGAAAGTCGTCAAGGTAGGGGACTATAAGCATATTTGATTCACGTAAGTGGGCCATGACCTCCGACATAACCTTAGTGAATACTCGTGGGGCCACCGCCAAGCCAAAGGGAAGGGCGCTATATTGAAAATGTCGCAGTGATTCCCCCATCTGGATTGCTACTCTGAGGAAACGCTGATGCTCCATATGGATCGGTATGTGGTAATAAGCGTCTTTCAGATCTAACACCACCATAAAGCAATTTTCAAACAGAAGCTTTATTGCTGAGCTGACCGTTTCCATTTTAAATGGGTGAATAATCAGGAATTTATTGAGGGCTTTCAAATTAATAATTGTTCTAAAAGACCCATCCAGTTTATGGATCAAAAACAGAGGGGAGTAAAACCCCTTACCCCGCTCTGCTTCTGGCACCTCCACTAAGACATTCTTAGCGCAAAGCTCCTGAACCTCCAACTCTAGAGCGGCCTGCTCGATGGGGATGATCTAAGTGGGGTAATTTTAAAGTTATCCCAAGGTACCGAGGAGAATTCTAACTGCAGCCCTGTAGCTATGATGTTAAGGATCCAGCTACTGCTTGAGATTTCCGACCAGGCCGGGTAGAAGGCCCTCAATCTGCCTCCTACCGGCATTGCTAGTCATTGCGAGGGTTTTTTTGTTTCCCTAGGTGGACCTCTAAACATAAACCCTGTACCTCTTCGCCTCTTTTCATCCCATTTGGCTCGTTCCCTGGACGACCTTCGGTAGCTGAACCTCCTTCTGCTGAAAGGTCTTTTATAGGAAGGAGCTGATAGACTGGGAAACTTTTTCTTGTCGTCCCCTGCCTTTTCTAAAAGTTCGTCCAGGACCGGGCCAAAAAGATATTCGCCGTCACACGGAATGGAACAGAGGCGAGATCTGGCTTGAATATCGCCCGGCCAACATTTCAGCCATAATGCCCTTCGTGCTGCATTAGACAGCCCTGCCGCTCTGTCAGCCATTCTTACTGAGTCCGCTGAGGAATCAGCCAGGAAAGCCGCCGCATTCTGAATTATTGGCAAGGTCTTTCGAATTGTCCCCCTGGAGGTTCCATCTGTTAACTGGGAAGCTAACTGGTCTAGCCAGACCATCAATGACCTGGCTGCGCAAGTGGCTGCAACTGCCGGCCTCAGGGCACCTGCCAACATCTCCCATGTGCCTTTCAAGAAGGAATCTGCCTTCCTGTCTAGTGGATCTTTCAAAGACCCCATATCATCAAAAGGGATGGAGGATTTTTTAGAAGCCTTCGCCACTGCTGCATCCAGCTTCGGGGCCTTATCCCATTTACCCGTCAGTGGATCCTCAAAGGGATATCTCCGTTTAAACGCTTGGGGTAAGGAGCCTCTTTTTTCAGGCTTCTTCCACTCTCTGTCTATAAGGCCTTGGATGCTACTGTTTAGTGGAAAGGATCTCCGTTTTTTTGGATCTAGACCACCAAACATCAGATCCTGTACTGAGGGCTCTGGTTTCGCCTCTTCTACCCCCATGGTGGACCTAACTGATTTGACAAATTTGTCCATCTGGTCCAAGGGAAAACAAAACCGGGTAGCATCTTCCGTAGAAGACGAGGAGGAAGCCGAAGAGGAAGGCGAGGAGGGTCCTGACACAACTTCACCCCTATCATGGGCGGCAGGCGACTCTGAATCAGACAAAACTGGTACATTTCTACGCCTGGAAAATTCTCCGTGTCTTGAGGACGCTTTCAACTCTGCTCTTATTATCTCCTTCAGGCTTTCGGTGAAATCTGGAGTCTCCTCCGCTATCTAAAAAGGGAAGGGGCATAAGGGGGGGTTTACTATGTCATCCCATGCCCCTGCCCTTCCCCATAAAAATGCCCTACCGTCTGTTGCATGCACGGCTGGCACAACCTCTTAGGGCAAGCGTCAGGCAGAGGGCAAGCGCAAAAGGCACATTCCCTGTGCTTGCTTTTCACCGAACACTTCTTCCCCTAGTAACAGACAAAATGGGGAAAAAACTGTATTACTGGGTATTCTAAATCTGACGATCTCTTACCCAGATTGTACAGCAGTAGGTACCGGATCACGGGGAGGGGGCTTTTTCCCAGCTGCGGAACTTCTGCGGCTGGTGCTCCTGGCCATTGAAGAGGAGCGCTCTGTCTGCTGCTGCTGCTGGCTCTCCTGTTGCACCGAGGGAGCCTCTGCAGTGTCCATCGTAAAAAAATGGGGCAGAAGCGCTTTACCTCTTTCCTAGGCTCCTTATATCCTCCCCCGGATATCCGGATCAGCAGGTCTGGCCAGGGGTCCACCCCCTCCTACTCCCCGCCCCACGGCCCCCCCTGCACCTCCCCGCCGTCCCCACAGCAGGCGCCGTCCGACGATGCAGCCGCCAAAATTTTCAAAAACGCCGGCCGGCGTCTCACTTCCGGTTCCGGTGGTGGAGACTCCGCCCCCTTTTTTCCCACGCTCGCACGGACCGACGGAGGTAAGCACAATCCCCCGCTGCATCGCCCCCCCAAGCGGAGATCTCCCCCGACCCCAGCCGCGCTGCTGCAACAGCGGCGCACGACTAAATTTTCAAAAACCCCGCCGCGCCGTCCATAGCAGTGACGCGCGGCGGGAAATTCAAAACCGCCCGCCGCGCCGTCCATAGCCGTGACGCGCGGCGGGAAATTCAAAACCGCCCGCCGCGCCGTCCATAACAGTGACGCGCGGCGGAAATTCAAAAAACCCCCGCCGCGCCGTTCACAGCAGTGACGCGGCGGGAAATTCAAATTTAAAATTTTTTTTTTTTTTTTTATAAAAAATCACGGCTGCATCCTCAAGAGGCCCCCACCATGACAGGACCACAGGAGAGGACAGGGAGAAGGCATCGGGACCAGGGAGAGGGGGGAATACTTACCTACCGGCGCTGGCTGGGAGACAGAGATCCACTGGATACTGCTCCACCTGCTCCGCACACTGCCGTGGAATCCTACCCGGACCCACCGTGGCGCTTCCAGGGGCTCCGCACCGGCCGAGGTAGGAGATTCCCCCCCGCTACCTGGGTCGACCGGCCGGCCTGGGTCCTCCTGAAGATCTTCATCTGTAGGAAACCCGTCCTTTAGGAACAGGAAACCAACTGATGTGTGGGAGAGGTGCCGCCCTTTTATATCTGTAGGTTTCCTGTTCCTAAGGGGCGGATCCCCTCTCTCTGTAGTGCTGTCATGGACGTTCGAATAAAGTATATATATAAATATATATATATATAACATAAATTAATCATAGAGAAAATATATATAAATATATAGGCCCAACAAATGACATATCAGACAAATAGGGTGAATAGCAAAAATAGACAGATAAATAGTCCAATACATCCATGTATACATAATAAAATTAAATAGAACAAAATAATAATAAAGAAATATACATAGAAATAAGCAACAGATGACGTGTCGAATATAGATGAACTCAAGTGATGTCACAGCATTCGGACAAACGGAAAGGCAACAAACATCTATAATAGAAAAACACGAAGTTAAAATCAGATAAAAACAATGTCATGCGGATAGTGCGATACAAAATGATGTCAGAGCCAGGAGATCACAGAAAGGGTACATATGAGATATTCTCATTCAAACCGTGAGGGTGTAAGGTTTTTAATAGCCAAATCCACTTAGTTTCCGCCTGTGCCAGGCGTCTCGACAGATCACCACCCCTAATATTAATCCATATGGCGTCAATGCCTTTAACCCTCAAAAGGGAACCATCGCACTGATGGAATCGATAAAAATGGCGTGGCAGAGTTTTGAGCGCAGAAATATCAGTGCAGGTAGAAGCCGCCCCAATGCCGAGAACATGCTCCCTAATTCTGACTTTCAATTGTCTGGTGGTAAGACCAATATAAAGTAGGCCACAAGGGCAACTGGCACAGTAAACAACATATCTGGTCGTGCAAGTGATACGCTGTCTAATAAAATATTTTTTAGTACCATCAGAGTTAGTAAAGGTTGAGCTGCGCTCAACATTGGGGCACGCAACACAAGTTCCACAAGGAGAGCAACCCAAAACCGGAGGAAAACGGTCAAGAAACGTGGCAACCCGCGAATCAGGATAATGGCTAGTAACCAATTGGTCACGAAGATTTTTGGCCCTCCGAAAAGTAAATGCCGGTTTTTCTGGAGAAATTTGCCAAGCACAGGGTCCACTCTGAGAATAGGCCAGGCTTTTTGTATAGCCTTACGCATTCTATAATGTTGAGGGTGATATGTAGTAATAAAACGTATATTGTTCGAATTAGTACGAGACGATTTGGTACCATAAAGCAAATCATCACGCATAGAATGCTTCGCTCTATGGTAAGCTCTCTTAATCGTACGGCCACTATATCCCCTAGCAAGAAAACGTTGTCTCAATTCTTTCGCCCTCCTCTCAAAATCAGAGTCAGTGGAGCAAAGACGCCGCAATCGAAGAAATTGCCCCACCGGGATGGCCCTCACAACATGGGGAGGATGACATGAGGTGGCATGCAGGACTGAGTTGGATGAGGTCTCTTTACGGAAAATATCCGTTTGTAAACATCCAGAACAGTCCTTTTTGATGGTTACATCAAGAAAATTAATTGTAGTCAGATCCCAAGTTAATGTGAGATGTATGTTACGGTCGTTGCTATTCAAAGTGGTCACAAATTGCGCAAGGTCGATGTGGGGCAATTTCTTCGATTGCGGCGTCTTTGCTCCACTGACTCTGATTTTGAGAGGAGGGCGAAAGAATTGAGACAACGTTTTCTTGCTAGGGGATATAGTGGCCGTACGATTAAGAGAGCTTACCATAGAGCGAAGCATTCTATGCGTGATGATTTGCTTTATGGTACCAAATCGTCTCGTACTAATTCGAACAATATACGTTTTATTACTACATATCACCCTCAACATTATAGAATGCGTAAGGCTATACAAAAAGCCTGGCCTATTCTCAGAGTGGACCCTGTGCTTGGCAAATTTCTCCCAGAAAAACCGGCATTTACTTTTCGGAGGGCCAAAAATCTTCGTGACCAATTGGTTACTAGCCATTATCCTGATTCGCGGGTTGCCACGTTTCTTGACAGTTTTCCTCCGGTTTTGGGTTGCTCTCCTTGTGGAACTTGTGTTGCGTGCCCAATGTTGAGCGCAGCTCAACCTTTACTAACTCTGATGGTACTAAAAAATATTTTATTAGACAGCGTATCACTTGCACGACCAGATATGTTGTTTACTGTGCCAGTTGCCCTTGTGGCCTACTTTATATTGGTCTTACCACCAGACAATTGAAAGTCAGAATTAGGGAGCATGTTCTCGGCATTGGGCGGCTTCTACCTGCACTGATATTTCTGCGCTCAAAACTCTGCCACGCCATTTTTATCGATTCCATCAGTGCGATGGTTCCCTTTTGAGGGTTAAAGGCATTGACGCCATACGGATTAATATTAGGGGTGGTGATCTGTCGAGACGCCTGGCACAGGCGGAAACTAAGTGGATTTGGCTATTAAAAACCTTACACCCTCACGGTTTGAATGAGAATATCTCATATGTACCCTTTCTGTGATCTCCTGGCTCTGACATCATTTTGTATCGCACTATCCTGCATGACATTGTTTTTATCTGATTTTAACTTCGTGTTTTTCTATTATAGATGTTTGTTGCCTTTCCGTTTGTCCGAATGCTGTGACATCACTTGAGTTCATCTATATTCGACACGTCATCTGTTGCTTATTTCTATGTATATTTCTTTATTATTATTTTGTTCTATTTAATTTTATTATGTAAACATGGATGTATTGGACTATTTATCTGTCTATTTTTGCTATTCACCCTATTTGTCTGATATGTCATTTGTTGGGCCTATATATTTATATATATTTCTTTATGATTAATTTATGTTATATATATATATTTATATATATACTTTTTGTATATAGATGTACTGTAGCATTTATGCGTTTGTTTTTTGTTGTCATATTATCTTATTCTGTTATTATAATTTTTTCTATATATGTAATTTTCTTTATGTTTTAGTTTTTGTATTTACCATTATTGCTTGCGGCATTCTGTATATCCTTTGATCTTGCATGTATTTTTATTTGATTTATATATGTATCTATTATGGTGTTTTTTGTAATTTTGCTTATATCTTGCGTTATGTGTGGTTTCCATTTGTACATGTGCACTATGATGGGCTTATACATTGTCTTTACTCATTCCTGGGCCCTCACTACTACGCAGGCGTCCCGTCTCGGTCCGTGTCACTTCCGGTGACGTCAGACGCCGGATCACGTGGGGCCCCACGTGTTTCCGGTCATGGCGGCGCCCGTGTGTCCGGATACCGCTGATACTTCACTGGTGACACCTGCGCAGCGGTCGGTTAAGGTAACATAAATAGAGCCCCTTTGTGGCTCAGCCAATATGCCCCCTGAGGAAGGAGTGCGTTGTCACTCCGAAACGCGCGTCGGGGAGGGCTGTCGGGCGATAGGCACCTGTACTGATTGCACCTTTGTTGGTAATTATGTTCCACCTATGACTATTTTTGCTCTGTTGTTAATGTGACACTTGTCTTGACCTATTGCAGCACGTGCTGGTTATATTGGCCGATACATTATCTATTTGGAGTATTAATATATGATATACCTATTTTCTTAGGTGGTTTTCTATTCAAACTATACATATATGTGCAGTGCCCTGCCTTGCTGCCTTGATATCCTACGTATCATGCGCTTACTGTGATGCCATTTGTCCCCTGTGTATCCATCTCATCTTGTTAATTTTAATATTTTGTTTAATAAAATTGTATTTTCTATTGACCTATTGACTGCAGTGCGTTTTCCTTTTCTGATTAGTCCATTTTGCAGTTGGTCTCTTTCAATCCATTAGGCATCCATGTATTGGTATCTAGCAATATTAGTCATCTTTATGTTTTATAGCATTTAATTTACCATTCATGTATTATGCCAGTGTCATTATTGTTTTTTTTAGCACACATACAGTGTATATACAGCTCGGTGTATACACTATGCATACCATATGTATACAGCACGCATACAGTGTATATACAGCTCAGTGTATACAGTGTTATGATTTGGTAGCTGAGGAGAGCAGGCAAAAATGGCAATACACCAGAGAGGTTGGAATCTACTGGATTGCAGTACCCTGACTAACCATCACAACTAAAGGCAGCCGTGGAGCGTTCCTACGTTGGTCCTAGACGCCTCGTCACAGCCTGAGAGGTTAACTACACCTAAAGATAGAAAGAGGAAAGCTATCTGCCCCGGGGCAGATCCCCAAAGAACATAGGAAGCCCCCAAACATGTAATGGCGGTTAGACAAGAGGAAATACAGACACAGACAGAAAATAGTAAGAGCAAACGTTGGGGCCCAATCTGCCTAGAAAGAAAAAGGATAGGAAGGACACTTACTGCAATCCAAAAAAACCCTAAAAAATACCAACTCTACTAATTGCAAAAACACCTGAGATCACACGACCTCTACCACCTAAATTAGTTCTCTGGTGTAACAAAACTAAGCCGCAGCCACTGAAAAAACTGGAAAAGGCAAATGAACAAATAACAGTGGCTCAGATAAACTGAGAGGAGCACAAGCCCCCGGAGGGGACCTGGCTGACCTCCACAAAAGTGCAGGGAACAATGCAAAAAGCAAGCACAAAAATAAAAACAGAAAATATCTTATCTGAGAGCAGGAGAAGAGGCAAGACTCAGCAAGCTTCCAAGTGAACCAGGAACCACAGTTGAGACAAGAACAATTGATCACCGGCAACCATGATGGGAGGGAACCTCCCTTATATAAGACCAGTCTGTAGCTCCTGATTGCCAATCCTCATTGAATGGTTCAGTACTGTTAGTAACCACCAGAGGGAGCTTCTGCTCAGAATTCATTTCTAACACATTCACAACAGTACCCCCCCCCTTGTGGAGGGTCACCGAACCCTCATTTGGCAACCAGGTCGGTCAGGATGAGCTCTGTGATACGCATGGATCAGTCTCCTAGCATGGATGTCCGAAGCAAACACCCAAGAATTGTCCTCCTGACCATAACCTCTCCACTTAACCAAATACTGGAGTTTCCGTCTAGAAAAACGAGAATCCAATATTTTCTCAACCACATACTCCAGATTGCCCTCAACCAAAACAGGGTCAGGAGGCGCAGCCATAGGAACCACTGGCTCGACAAACCTCTTCAATAAGGACTTGTGGAACACGTTATGGATCTTAAATGTCCCTGGAAGAAGTAAACGAAAGGAAACAGGATTAAGAATCTCCATGATCTTATAAGGTCCAATGAACCTAGGCTTAAACTTAGGAGATGCAACTCTCATAGGGATATTTCTTGAGGACAACCAGAACAAGTCCCCCACTTCAAACCGAGGACCATCAGTCCTATGCCGGTTGGCAAACCGTTGGGCCCTCTCCTGAGAGAGGGACAACCTCTCCACTACCTGGTCCCAAATCTGCTGCATACGCTGCACAATAGAGTCAACACCTGGCCAGACAGAAGCCTCCGTCTGTCCCGAAGAAAATCGAGGGTGAAACCCAAAATTGCAGAAAAATGGAGACATCAAAGTGGCAGAGCTAGCCCTATTATTAAGAGCAAACTCAGCCAAATGCAAAAAAAGAGACCCAGTCATCTTGATCAGCAGACACAAAGCATCTCAGATAAGTCTCCAATGTCTGGTTTGTTCTCTCAGTTTGTCCATTGGTCTGAGGATGAAAAGCAGAGGAGAAAGACAATTGAACACCAAGTTTAGAACAAAAAGTCCTCCAAAATCTGGAAACAAACTGGACTCCTCTGTCAGACACAATGTTCTCAGGAATGCCGTGTAACCGAACCACGTGCTGAAGGAACAAAGGCACCAATTCGGAGGAGGAAGGCAACTTAGGTAATGGCACAAGATGTATCATTTTGGAAAACCTATCACAAATCACCCAGATAACGGTCATTCTCTGAGAAACAGGGAGGTCGGAAATTAAATCCATAGAGATATGGGTCCATGGTCTCTTGGGCACAGGCAATGGCATCAACAAACCACTAGAGCGAGAGCAAGGCTTGGAGCGAGAGCAAGTCCCGCAGGACTGCACAAATTCCCTGACGTCACGAGACAAAGTAGGCCACCAAAAGGACCGACTAACCAAGTCTCTGGTACCAAAAATTCCGGGATGACCGGCCAACGCGGAACAATGAATCTCAGACATCACACTCTTTTTCCACCGGTCTGGGACAAACAATTTCCCAATAGGGCAGCGCTCGGGTTTATCCTCCTGACACCCTTCCTGAGCCAGTCTCAAATTGGGCGAGATGGCGGAAAGAACTACACCCTCTTTCAAAATAACAGCAGGATCAGATAACTCAGGAGAGTCCACAAGGAAACTCCTCGAGAGGGCATCCGCCTTAACATTCTTAGTGCCAGGAAGAAAGGAAACCACAAAATTAAAACATGTGAAAAACAAGGCCCACCTGGCCTGTCTAGGATTAAGTCGCTTGGCTGATTCCAGATAAACCAGATTCTTATGGTCCGTGAGGACCACCACCTGATGTTTGGCTCCCTCCAGCCAATGTCTCCACTCTTCAAAAGCCCACTTCATGGCCAATAACTCCCGATTACCCACGTCATAATTACGTTCAGTTGGAGAAAATTTTCGAGAGAAAAAGGCACAAGGGTTACTTTTAGAGGTTTCTGGATCTCTTTGGGACAAAACGGCACCTGCCCCAATTTCAGAGGCATCAACCTCCACCTGAAATGGCAGAGAAACATCAGGCTGCCGTAGAACAGGAGCAGAAGTGAATCTCTGCTTAAGTTCCTGAAACGCAGAGACTGCCTCAGGAGGCCAATTCACCACATCAGAACCCTTTTTTGTCAAATCAGTCAATGGTTTAACAATAACAGAGAAATTACCAATAAATTTACGATAAAAATTGGCAAAACCCAAGAATCTCTGAAGAGCCTTTAATGAAGTAGGTTGGACCCAATCACAGATGGCCTGAACCTTGACCGGGTCCATTTCAATAACAGATGGGGACAAAATGAATCCCAGAAATGAGATCCTCTGTACGCCAAAAAGACACTTTGATCCCTTCACATACAGAGCATTCTCTCTCAAAATCTGGAACACAGTCCGAACATGTTCACATGAGAGTCCCAGTCATTGGAAAAAATCAAGATATCATCCAAATAAACAATCAGAAATTTATCCACAAAATCCCTGAAAATGTCATTCATGAAGGACTGGAAGACGGAAGGAAGGAGCATTAGTGAGCCCAAAGGGCATCACTAGGTACTCAAAATGCCCCTCTGGGGTATTAAACGCCGTCTTCCATTCATCCCCGTGCTTAATGCGAATAAGGTTATACGCCCCCCTGAGGTCAAGCTTGGTAAACCAAGTAGCACTTTTCACCCTGGAAAACAGGTCAGAAATCAAGGGTAACGGATATTGATATTTCACAGTGATATTGTTCAAGAGACGATAATCAATACACGGCCTTAATGAACCATCCTTTTTGGCCACAAAGAAAAAAACGGCACCCAAGGGTGAAGAGGATGGTCTGATATGACCCTTCTCCAATGACTCCATGATATAAGACCGCATAGCGTCATGTTCAGGTATAGACAAGTTAAAAAGGCGACCTTTAGGGAATTTACTACCAGGCACTAATTCAATACAGCAGTCATAGCTCCTATGGGGGGGCAAGGATGCAGATTTACTTTCGCTAAACACATCAGAAAAATCAGTCAAAAAGTCAGGAACATCCTGAGCCTGGGGAGAGGCAGAAAAAACAGGAGTGTTGGCATTAACACATTGGCAGCCCCAACTGGTTACAGACACAGATTTCCAATCCAAAACAGGATTATGAGACTGTAACCAAGGGAAACCTAGTACAATAATGTCATGCAGATTATACAGCACCAAAAATTTGTAACTCTCCTGATGATCAGGTTCAACTCTCATTATCACCTGTGTAGAGAACTGGGGTTTATTCTCAGCCAAAGGGGTAGAATCAATCCCCAGTAGGGGAATAGACTTCCGTAGGGGTATCAAGGGAAACCCACAACGTTTAGCAAAATCAAAATCCATCAGGTTAATAGCTGCTCCCGAATCAACAAAAGCCTGAGCAGAAAATGTGGACAGGGAGCAAATCAGGGTAACAGTCAACAGAAATTTAGTCTGAACACTACCCAAGACAACTGAGCGTGCAAAACGTCTTCCCCGCTTAGGGCAGACTGAAATAGCATGAGAGGCGTCACCACAGTAGAAACATAACCCATTGTGTTTTCGAAACTCATGACGCTGTGCCCCAGAAGCCACTCTATCACACTGCATGGGTTCAGAAGCTGGTTCACAAGGCAACACTATTCCACGCATACTTCTACGCTCACGCAAACGTCTGTCAATTTGAATCGCTAATGACATAGAATCATTGAGACCAGAGGGAGCAGGGAAACCCACCATAACATCTTTTACATTCTCTGACAGACCCTTCCGAAAAAGGGCTGCCAAAGCATCGTCATTCCATTTGGTCAGGACTGCCCACTTTCGGAATTTCTGACAGTACAACTCAGCATCCTCAAGCCCCTGATTTAATGCCAACAAGGTTTTTTCAGCTTGATCAGTGACATTAGGTTCATCGTACAATAACCCCAAAGCCTGAAAGGTTTTAAGGCAAACAACAACTTACAGTTATTTTTGAAATTCAGAAATTTAGCTCGATCCCCCAAAAATAAATCTGGCATGGGGATCCTAGGTTCCACAACCGGCAACATTGCAAGATAGGTAGCAATACTCCGAACTTCAGTGGCAAGCTGATCCACACGGCCAGACAACTGTGCAAACTCCATTGAGAGAAAAAAAAAATCCTCCTCAGCACCCAGAGAAAAAGAGGGAAAAATGCAACAGAGAAAAAAAAAAAAAAAAAATTCTGACAACTTCCCTTTTTCCTTTTACTATTTTTCCCTTCTGTTGAGTACCATATAATTTTCAGTTTGGCCGGTGATACTGTTATGATTTGGTAGCTGAGGAGAGCAGGCAAAAACGGCAATACACCAGAGAGGTTGGAATCTACTGAATTGCAGTACCCTATCTAACCACCACAACTAAAGGCAGCCGTGGAGCGTTCCTACGTTGGTCCTAGACGCCTCGTCACAGCCTGAGAGGTTAACTACACCTAAAGATAGAAAGAGGAAAGCTATCTGCCCCGGAGCAGATCCCTAAAGAACATAGGAAGCCCCCAAACATGTAATGGCGGTTAGACAAGAGGAAATACAGACACAGACAGAAAATAGTAAGAGCAAACGTTGGGGCCCAATCTGCCTTGAAAGAAAAAGGATAGGAAGGACACTTACTGCAATCCAAAAAAACCCTAAAAAATACCAACTCTACTAATTGCAAAAACACCTGAGATCACACGACCTCTACCACCTAAATTAGTTCTCTGGTATAACAAAACTAAGCCGCAGCCACTGAAAAACCTGGAAAAGGCAAATGAACAAATAACAGTGGCTCAGATAAACTGAGAGGAGCACAAGCCCCCGGAGGGACCTGGCTGACCTCCACAAAAGTGCAGGGAACAATGCAAAAAGCAAGCACAAAAATAAAAACAGAAAATATCTTATCTGAGAGCAGGAGAAGAGGCAAGACTCAGCAAGCTTCCAAGTGAACCAGGAACCACAGTTGAGACAAGAACAATTGATCACCGGCAACCATGATGGGAGGGAACCTCCCTTATATAAGACCAGTCTGTAGCTCCTGATTGCCAATCCTCATTGAATGGTTCAGTACTGTTTGTAACCACCAGAGGGAGCTTCTGCTCAGAATTCATTTCTAACACATTCACAACAATACAGCCAGCATACAGTGTACATACAGCTCGGTGTATACAGCCCGCATACAGTGTATATACACTCTTGTGTATTCAGCACACATACAGAGCACACAGTACAGTGTATACAGCCCGTATACAGTGTATATACAGCTTGGTGCATACAGCCTGCATACAGTGTATATAAAGCTCGGTGTATACAGCACGCATACAGTGTATATACACCCCGGTGTATACGGCACGCATACAATGTATTTGCAGCTCAGTGTATACAGCACACATACAATGTATATAACAGTTCAGTGTATACAGCACGATTACAGTGTATATACAGCTCGGTGTATACAGCATGCATACAGTGTATATACAGCTCGGTGTAAACAGCCCCCATACAGTATAGTGTATATACAGCCCGGTGTATACAGCACGCATACAGTACAGTGTATATACAGCTCGGTGTATACAGCACGCATACAGTACAGTGTATATACAGTCTGCATACAGTGTATATAAAGCACACAGTACAGTGTATATACAGGACGCATACAGAGCACACAGTATAGCATATATAGCTCAGTATATACAGCCCGCATACAGTACAGTGTATATACAGCCCAGTGTATACAGCACGCATATAGTGTATATACAGCCCGATGCATACAGCCCGGTGTATACAGCACACATACAGTGTATATCAGCTCGGTGTATACAGCCCGCATACAGCCCGGTGTATACAGCACACATACAGCACACATACAGTGTATATCAGCTCGGTGTATACAGCCCGCATACAGTACAGTGTTTATACAGTCTGCAGTGTATATACAGCCCGCATACAGTATTGTATTTATAGCACGCATACAGTGTATATACAGCCCGGTGTATACAGCACACATACAGTGTATATCAGCTCGGTGTATACAGCCCGCATACAGTACAGTGTTTATACAGTCTGCAGTGTGTATACAGTACAGTGTATATACAGCCCGCATACAGTGTATATGCAGCTCGGTGTAAACAGCATGCATACAGTACAGTGCATATACATCCCGGTGTATACAGCCTGCACACAGTACAGTGTATATACAGCCCACATACAGTGTATATGCAGCTTGGTGTAAACAGCATGCATACAGTACAGGGTGTATACAGCCCGCATACAGTACAGTGTATATACAGCCCGCACACAGTAGTGTATACAGCTTGGTATATACAGCCTGCATACAGTAGAGTGTACATACAGCCCGCATACAGTATATACACAGCCCTCATACATAGAACACAGTACAGTGTATATACAGCCCGCACACAGTACAGTGTATATACAGCCCGCACACAGTATACAGCTCAGTATATACAGCCCGGTGTATACAGCCCGCATACAGTACAGTGTATATAAAGTCTGCATACAGTGTATATACAGCCCGGTATATACAGCCCGCATACAGTGTATATACAGCCCGCACACAGTACAGGGTATATACAGTCTGCATACAGTGTATATACAGCTCGGTGTATACTGCCTGCATACAGAGCACACAGTACAGTGTACATAGCTCGGTATATACAGCCTGCATACAGTAATAGCGGGTATAACAAAAACTCATGGTAGAATAAATGCCATAAGAATCAAATTACCATGTGTCTTAATGGATTAACGCCAATCAACATATGACACCATTTCAAGAAAAAGATGATATAAGGCCAATACTTTATAAACAATAACCAATTTTATTTGTGCAACATTAAAAACATATCTCAACAATATTGGGAGTAGGAATACACACAGATACATGATCACATAAAACATGACGCAGTCATCAAGGTTCATGTATATTGGCGCTATATAATGTAAGCCCAACACAACTGTCTGTGTATATCTCGGGCAGTCACATATGGTGATTAATCACTGGGGAAAATATACTATATGTATCATAATATAGGCTATAATGCCATCATATACTCCCCATAGACATGTGCCCACATTATGTGACAATGGTCACTGCTGCATACACACCGTTGACTATCCACAGTGACCTCCTTGCACCATTACCACACAGGTTACAATACATAATGCCCAGCATAGAGCTGCATAATTACCTCTGTGTCGCCTGCATAGCGCTACAATAAACACCTCACCCAGAGGAGCGCGTCCGCCCCGACGTGCGTTTCGGACCTCTCCTTTCTCAAGGGGCCTTCTCTCCTTGAGAAAGGAGAGGTCCGAAACGCGCGTCGGGGCGGACGTGCTCATCTGGGTGAGGTGTTTATTGTAGCGCTCTGCAGGCGACACAGAGGTAATTATGCAGCTCTATGCTGGGCATTATGTATTGTAACCTGTGTGGTAATGGTGCAAGGAGGTCACTGTGGATAGTCAACGGTGTGTATGCAGCAGTGACCATTGTCACATAATGTGGGCACATGTCTATGGGGAGTATATGATGGCATTATAGCCTATATTATGATACATATAGTATATTTTCCCCAGTGATTAATCACCATATGTGACTGCCCGAGATATACAAAGACAGTTGTGTTGGGCTTACATTATATAGCGCCAATATACATGAACCTTGATGACTGCGTCATGTTTTATGTGATCATGTATCTGTGTGTATTCCTACTCCCAATATTGTTGAGATATGTTTTTTAATATTGCATAAATAAAATTGGTTATTGTTTATAAAGTATTGGCCTTATATCATCTTTTTCTTGAAGTGAGCCTGCATACAGTGTATATACAGCCCGCACACAGTACAGTGTATATACAGTCTGCATACAGTGTATATACAACACACAGTACAGTATATATACAGTCCGCATACAGTACAGTGTATATACAGTCTGCATACAGTGTATATACAGCTCGGTGTATACTGCCTGCATACAGAGCACACAGTACAGTGTACATACAGCCCGCATACAGTACAGTGTATATAAAGTGTGCATACAGTGTATATACAGCCCAGTATATACAGCACGCACACAGTACAGTGTATATACAGCCCGCATACAGAGCACACAGTATAGTGTATATACAGCTCGGTATATACAGCCCACATACAGTGTATATACAGCCCGGTGTATACAGCATGCACACAGTACAGTGTATATACAGCCCGCATACAGTACAGTGTATATACAGCCTGCATACAGTACAGTGTATATACAGCCCGCATACAGAGCACACAGTACAGTGTATATACAGCTCGGTATATACAGCCCACATACAGTGTATATACAGCCCGGTGTATACAGCACGCACACAGTACAGTGTATATACAGCCCATACAGTACTTATATACAGCTGCATACACAGTGTATATACAGAGCCGCATACAGTACAGTGTATATACAGCCCGCATACAGAGCACACAGTATAGTGTATATACAGCTCGGTATATACAGCCCACATACAGTGTATATACAGCCCGGTGTATACAGCACGCACACAGTACAGTCTATATACAGCCCGCATACAGTACAGTGTATATACAGCCTGCATACACTACAGTGTATATACAGCCCGCATACAGCACAGTACAGTGTATATACAGCCCGCATACAGTACAGTGTATATACAGCCCGCATACAGAGCACACAGTACAGTGTATATACAGCACGCACACAGTACAGTGTATATACAGCCTGCATACAGTACAGTGTATATACAGCCCGCACACAGTACAGTGTATATACAGCCTGCATACAGTACAGTGTATATACAGCCCGCACACAGTACAGTGTATATACAGCCTGCATACAGTACAGTGTATATACAGCCCGCACACAGTACAGTGTATATACAGCCTGCATACAGTACAGTGTATATACAGCCCGCACACAGTAGTGTATATACAGCCCGCACACAGTACAGTGTATATACAGCCTGCATACAGTACAGTGTATATACAGCCCGCACACAGTACAGTGTATATACAGCCTGCATACAGTACAGTGTATATACAGCCCGCATACAGTACAGTGTATATACAGCCTGCATACAGTACAGTGTATATACAGCCCGCATACAGTACAGTGTATATACAGCCTGCATACAGTACAGTGTATATACAGCCCGCACACAGTACAGTGTATATACAGCCTGCATACAGTACAGTGTATATACAGCCCGCATACAGTACAGTGTATATACAGCCCGCAACAGTACAGTGTATATACAGCCTGCATACAGTACAGTGTATATACAGCCCGCATACAGTACAGTGTATATACAGCCTGCATACAGTACAGTGTATATACAGCCCGCATACAGTACGGCGTTTTTTTCCATCAAAATTGACCTTATCGCATATGTTGCTTTCATTGTTTTTAATTGTTTATTTTATCTTTTTACCAGTGCCATTCCACCGATTTATCAATTGCATATCTAGCATATATTTCAAGTCTCCATGTTAATGAAGTCGGACTAAATACATGGCTTTCATAGGACTCAACATTGGATTCATATATGAACAGGATTGCATCGCACGCACCTATAAATTGAATCTACTTTGTCAATTGCTATGTGATGTATATCTTGTGCCTAGCGTTGCTGTTTTTGAGGCTTCACTGTATGCCATATCCAATGTCTATTTTGTATCTGATTACCCCTTTAGCGGTGATCTAATAGTCATGATGTCTGTTCATTATTATATTATATATACTATGCCTTTATATCAATACTGTTGCCAGTGTATCCGGTCCATTCTGTTGTATATCAATAATGTTGGTCATATTGCCTATAGAGCTTTTTGTCTGAGACACATTGTTTGTTTCTCACTATCCTTACCCGTGCATCTCCGGTACGCGCACGCGCTGTGGCACATTACATGTCTGTCGGCTCTCGGCATCTCTTCATGTCTTGTGGGGGCGTTCACTTCGTGACGTCGTCTGGCATGTGATGCCGACGCCACCCGGCGTCTTCTGTTGCTACTGCAGCATGCGCGTCACTATGGATAGACGCGGTGCCGGATATCCTTGAGCATGACGCTACTGCTTCGTGTCCTTTGGGGGTGTTCACTTTGTGACGCCGTCGGTCACCTGATGCCGATGCCGCCTAGCGTCTTTTGTTGCTATGGCAGCATACGCGTTACCATGGATAGACGCGGCGCCATATATCATGGAATATGACGCCACTGTTTTGATACTCCCATGGCAACATTAGATGTTCTAGCCCACTGTGAATGGGACCGACGCTATGATTAGTTCGCCGTGTCACGTTTGCTTTGCTTTTGTCTATTGGTGGATGGACTCTCTTTTTATATCCCACTCCTCCTTCTTCCCATCACCCCTTGAGAAAGGCAATTCACCGAAACACGCGTCGGGGAGGGCACACCAGGTCGCATGGTATATCTACCTTAACAGGTATCACATTTTTTTGAATCCAGGATATGTCTTTTAGGCTACGAATGTTTGTGTGATATATGTACTTTGGCATTCTGTGACTATGTGATACTGTGCAACATTTAATATAGTCACTGTATATGACATCTGATAATTTGACATGCACTATTAATTTCACTTAGTCATATATTATTAGCTAATCTATGCCATAATTTCTAACTGCTATTTGGGATTTCTGCAATATAATTGAGATGGTTATCTGCCCTGTATATGATGTATGAAGTTGTACATTCCTCCTGTTACACTATGACCTGTGTTTGCTCCCTGTCTTTCATGTGCTATTTGGTCAATTGACCTCTGCCCCACCTTCAGTTTCCTTCATTCCTGGAATTTTTCTAATAAAATTATATTTATTATTCATATAAATATATATATATTCAGAGTCTCCCACTCCCACACTACCTCCTCGTTCCACCCTCTCTCCGTTGGAGTCCCCCAAGGCTCTGTTCTAGGACCCCTACTCTTCTCAATCTATACACTTGGCCTGGGGCAACTCATAAGGTCCCACGGATTCCAGTACCACCTTTATGCTGATGACACTCAGATCTACCTCTCTGGCCCAGACATCACCTCTCTGCTGTCCAGAATCCCTGAGTGTCTATCAGCCATATCCTCCTTCTTCTCTCCCGCTTCCTCAAACTCAATGTGGACAAATCTGAACTCATCATCTTTCCCCCATCCCACAGATCTTCCTTACCTGACCTATCACAATTAACGACATCACGCTTTCCCCCGTACCGGAAGTCCGCTGCTTCGGAGTAACCCTTGACTCTGCTCTGTCCTTCAAACCGCACATCCAAGCTCTTTCTACCTCCTGTCGCCTTCAGCTCAAAAATATTTCAAGAATCCGTCCTTTCCTCAACCCTCAATCTACTAAAATGATTGTGCACGTCCTCATCATCTTCAGCCTCAACTACTGCAACATCCTTTTTTCTGGCCTCCCTGCTAACACCCTCGCACCTCTCCAGTCCATCCTTAACTATGCTGCCCGACTAATTCTCTCTCTCCTCGCTACTCCTCCGCTTCTCCCCTCTGCAAATCCCTCCACTGGCTCCCATTCCCTCAGCGTATCCCGTTCAAATTACTATATGACCTACAAGGGCCCTCTATAACCTGTATATATCTCTGAACTAATCTCTGATATCTTCCCTCACGTAACTCCGATCCTCCCAAGACATCCTTCTCTCCTCCACACTTATTCGCTCCTCACCCAACCGCCTCCAAGACTTCTCCGAATATCCCCCACCTCTGGAATTCTCTGCCCCAACACGTCCGACTATCAACCCCCATTCGGGTCCTTTAGACGGAACCTGAAAACCCACCTCTTCCGGGAAAACTTACAGCCTGCAAAGACCCTGCTCCTCTTCACCACTACCGGAGATATTGCCTCAACTAACCCGAAAATGCTGCGACCCCCCACTGCTGTCTCCTTCCCACCTCCTGTAGAAAGTAAGCCCTAAAAGGGGAGGGTCCTTCCCCCTGTACCTCTGTAATTTGTGTGAACCCTTTCATTCAGCACCCTGGGAAAATGGCGCTATATAAATAAAATAAATAATAATATCTCTTCTGGGATATTTTCCCTCGCAATTTTTTCTTTTTTATATACAGTACAGTGTATTTAAAAACACAACCCCGTACGTGTTATACACCCCCTACAGAGCACCAGTCAGTGTATATACAGCGGCCCACAGTACAGTGTATAACGCCCGCACCCCTACAGTGTATATACAGCCCCACACAGACAGTTTATACAGCCCGCAACAGAGCACACAGTACAGTGCATTCAGCCCGCACCGTAAGTGTAATCAGCCCCCACACATACAGTGTTTTAAAGCCCGAACGTACAGTGTAAAAGCCCCCATACAGGACCGTCGTGTTACAGCCCCGGGGTTAAAGCAAGACAGTACATGATTACGCCGGGGGTTTTACAGCACGCACACAGTAAGGTATTAAAAAAACCGCATACAGTGTATAACAGCCCGATGTTACCTGCATAAAAAAGTGTATATACAGCCCGCCAAAAGTACAGGTATATACAGCCCCCTGAATACAGCCCGCATACAGCGCACACGCAGTGTACATACAGCCCGATACAGACAGTGTTTATTTTGCGCACACAGTACAGTGTATATACGCCCGAACAGTAAGTGTATATAAGCCCCGGGTTACGCCCGCATACAGTACAGTGTATTACGCCCGATACAGGCCCACAGTATGTTTTAAAAGCCTATACAGTAAAGTGTATTAAAAAGCCTCAACAGCGCACACAGTACATTTTATATAAGCCCGCTACCAGGTTTC